>VZTJ01002354.1:2122571-2140371 GCA_013397795.1 Orthonyx spaldingii | reverse complement strand
CTAACTCTACAAAACCTTGGAACTATGCTGAATTATCAGACTTAACAAAGTACAAGTATGCATGCTAATACTTGTGGATACACAGAACTGTGTAAAAGGTACAAAAAGGAATAGCAAAAAATCCTTTACGCATCACCTCAGCACCGCTGAGTAAATGAAGTTTTCAGTAAGATCTTCACCACCACCCTGTGGCGACACCAAAATATTGCAAGTATTGTGGCGCACTGGCTTGAACCTGGGGCATCGTGTTCACCGCGCTCTGCGGATAAGGAAGGATCATGTGCAGCAATTTGCTGCTCTACTTGAATGAACTCCTGTAGCTAAAATTAGCCTCGCTGCTGTGCCGAGAAGAAACGACAGCCACAACGAACAATCCTTTGACTCATTAAGCACCATCTGAAATTTTCTAAGGCTGCTTAGCCTTAGCCTCCTCTCTCACTTAAAATTTTGAGTCATTAAAAAATAGCCCACCCTGCCAGTTAAGAATAACGTCATTCATTAGTTAGCTCTACCTTGATGGACTCTGCCGTTAGTCTGGTTTGATGCATTTTTACCAGACAACCAACAAACCTGCTGTAGAAATAGCCTTAAAGACAAATGTTTCCTTTAGCTGCTTTTTAGCACCTTGTCTCATCACAGAATAATGCCTTGAAAATAATTACACGGGAGCGAGAGTTCATCATTTGCTCTCAAAAAACATTACATCTGAAGGGCAGGAGATGCAGGGGTTTTTAGATTGATTGTTGTGCTAATTACCTTTGTTAAGAGATGACTATGACAGCTATGACCATGACATGGATGGTTAACTAGATATACCTGGCCTTATTAGCAGAGCAGCTTCTACACTCTTTCAGTGAGTCAGTATCTCTAAAGTCTGAGGTGTGGTTATAGGAAGGGGCCGTGGTGCACCTGGGGCTCCTCCTTTCCTCTTAAACAGTTTCAGCTTTCCAAAAATCCCTGGGAGAAAGAGTTGATAAATCCTACATCATCTTGTGTTTGGAGAGAAACTCAGCTCTTGAAGAGCAGTGGTACTCCTTCCTCTGCTGACCTCTGCACTCTCAGATCTGCCCTTCTGAACTTCACCGATGTGACTCCAGCAATGTGGATGGACACCTTCCAACCTCTGCTTGTCCACAGAGTGGTTTAGCTGCCATTGCAGGTGTCCCACTCTGAATGCTTAAAACATTAAAATGACTCAGATAAAGTGTTGTCCAGGTGTCATTCAATCACACACATACACACACACACCCCCACACACACCCCCAAGATGCACAACAGAAATGTAGGATGTAATGTAAACTGAGGGGAGGGTGTGATGGGTGTGGGTCACTTGTCTGGTGCAACCTGCTGTAGGTGCCAGCAGAGACATCTGGGGATGCCACATGGAGTCTATAAAGGAAGTGTGGGTGTAAACACATGTACACACACACACACACACACACACACACACATCTGTTGTTAAAACCAGAGCCTAAATACCTAATAGTGGCAGTAGATGAGTTCTCAGCCCCAGGCACTGAACTAGTTCTGATTGCAGTGAACTAAACAGAGACTTAAGATTAACAAAAACTGTGTTGTGCTGACAGTTACACAGTTTTGTCATATTCTCACAATTACATATCCTCTAGATAGTTAGAGTAACTAGATTTTGCAAAGCAAAATTTAAATATTTTAGAAACACATTTATTTGTGTAAGGACTATTTGTGTGCTTTCCTTACAAGCTATGTGGCATGCTGTTTTTCATTGCTGAGTTTTTCATTTTTCCTTTGATTCTGGAACATGAAAAGGCCCGAGTCCTTGTCTCTGTTACCAAGCACAGATCATTATGCAGCCTTTGGAAAAAACCTAAACAAACAACAAAAAAATCTAACACAAGCAGTGCTATTTCTGTGCAAACTAAAAGCTCCATATGATATATCAGCTCTCAATGAACTTAAAAGCTGATAATAAACTACAGGATTTAGCCTGACTGCCCAAGCATGAAATAAAATGCACAAATGAGCACACCCTGGCCAGATGAATCACAAGTCCTTAGAAAGCCTATTGATTGCAACATCCTACTCCAGTGTTTGCCCAGGGTATGTTTTTCTGTCATCCAATCTATCTCACTAAGTGCTCAAACTGTGCCTTCCACTTTAATGTTGCAGCATTCAGCACACATCCCACCGCAGAAGCAGCAGCTGCCTTGGGAGGCCTGAGAAACTCCCGTCTTTTAGGTGAACCAAGAAATATAAGAACCTGGATGTTGGAAAGAGGGGTAAAGAATTAGCAAACCAACTATTCTGCCAGCATTTGAACTTGCCAAAGCATTTCTGATGAAAAGATTTCAGAAAAGTGTGTTATTTTGTTGAAGCTGATGTGTCTCAGCAAAATGCAGTTTTTGACACAGCCTGGAGCAGGAAGGACACAGGCACACCTTTCAGATGTGGCCGTCTGCCCTGTCAGAATAATGAGATACAAAAAACTTCCCTGAATCAGACAAGCTGAATCCCCAGCTGTGTTGCCCATTGGTCTATCAAGTAGGCAGGTAAGCCTGTTCACACACATTTGCAGAACATGCCTTTTGGGTGAACCCCTTTAAATGGTTTTGCTTTTGTTCCAAAAAAATAAAATGTAATCCTCCTTACCCACACTGCAGTACTTAAGTCACTATGCTCTGTTAGCAGGAGCTTTACTAACACATAAGCTGCATTTGCCTGTATTTCAGGGGGTACTGTGTGAATCCTCTACCAGGACAAGGTAAAGCACAGTGATCACAGGCTGAGACAGCAACAAGGACGGGCTTTGCCTGAACAATGAAGACTTCAGTCCCAGAACCAGGCTTAGTCGTTGTTAAAATGAACTTGTGCTGGGAGGTACTGAAGCTGTTACTGGGAGACCATGAGAGGAGGGTGTGACATTTTTCTTCAAAATACTAAAAGAAATATGACAGTTGATACACTTTTGCATCACAAAGGAAATTTTGTACACAATAAAAAAACCACAACGATTTTAAAACTGCACAATAAAGTTTTATAAGACACAGATGAGGAACTTCAGCTCTGTATATTATTTAATTCAAACATGTACAATAAGAGAAAAATAATAGGAATGTAAGTTTGTACTTATTTCCAGAAAATAGATTCATTTGATAAACAACGTTTGAAAAGTAAATAAACCTTGCAATGCAATTACTCCAGAACAAATGCACATCAAGCTACTGCAGTCCTATACATTGTACTTCAGCTGTCAACAGCCAATTCCTCTGCTCTGCAGCCGGGACACTTCATTTACAACATGTGTAACAGCACACACAGGGTGAGATGCACAAAGCAATCTACGGAAGGTACAATGTTACAAAACACTTACCAGAATAAAATATATATGCAAGTTATCCCTAGTATTTACAACAAAGAGTTTTAAATTAGAGATCGTTCAGAAGGCATCTCCTACATACAAATGCCACACATATAGAAAAAAAAAAGCAGAAAGGCAGACAGAGAAAGGTACTGTGTTAGTTATGGCTAGAGAACTTTGGCTCCAAAATTGTGATATAATTATTTTCAAAAGAAAACTAAAACGTGGAACTTTTGAGAAGTCTGTCTTTGAACTCAGTTCTTACACTGACCACTAAAATTCAATGTGAAATTTAGCATGGCAAGAGCCACTTGTAAAACAATCTTATTATTTTATACATCAAATGCTCTGAGTTGGGTGCAATTATGGTTTGGCATTTTCCTAACTCAGTGGGAACACATTTGAGGACAATTATATTTTACTACATCTCATGCAAAAACTCTGAGGTTATCTGCTCAGCAGGCCATCAGGAAGGCTCTGGCTGGGCTTTGTCTAAATGAGGCACAAATGTTCTTAGTAGTTGCCCTAGAATTTTTTATAGTAACTTAAAGCATGCAAGAGGAAAAGAACAGATGTTGCCATCATAGCTTTCTGATATGTAAGTTTTGTCACCAGAACGAGAATCAGGACAAGAGTTGCTAGATTCAAACTTTTACATTTTAGTTGCAACTCCTTCCCACAGACTCTGAAGAGAGGCTAATTCCCAAGTAAATATCTTAATTGTTGAACAATATAATTGTGTGTTTTCATTTCACTATAGTTTGTTTAAAAGACTATGGCATAGTATAAATTTGGCCTGTCTTAATATATTTGATCTTAAATCAAGGTCATTTGATCTTAAATTGCAAGGTCATATTGCAAAGACAGAGTATTACAAAATAACCATGTCTATATGAAAGGTACTATATGTAAAACTGTCCTGAGTAATCTGCACCATGAAATATTTTCTTTTTATCTCTTTGAAATTCACTTACTGAGAAAAAACCTGCTGCATCCAAAACCATATGCAAACATTTCTGTTCATTTTTAGGGCTAAGGCACCAGCAGTAATACATGGGAAGAGCCTTCATGGGCACTGACGTGTCAGGAGAAAGATCCTGAACCCTTTTTCTTCCAGCACCCCACAGAACAGAGCCCTGGGAGGAAGTAGGTTTCAGCAAAGACACATAAGTGTGGATCTCATAATGTCTTCAGGTCCAGCTGGCAAAGTTTCTGGGTGAGCACTGCAATCCAACTTCAGTCTTTTTTTTGCACCTAGAACAAGTCTTTCAAAATGTGATTATGAAAAACATCATCTTCACTCGCACCGTACATGGCATCTTGTTGGTTTACAGGCCTGAATGTGGCAAGTACCCATAAAAATGGGTATGTAAGAAACACAAAAGCCTTACTCATTTGAGGAGAAGGGCGTGCATCCATGCCTGCTTTTGGAAGTCTGCTCCTTGTGTTTAAATTGAACATTTAGAATTGTCTTGTAAAAAAAATCTGAACAGCAATGGTTGGCTTAAACATCAAGAGAAACATACAAGCGGCTTTTTTCACGGACTTCCCCGTGCATTTTCTTTCAGCTGGATTATTACAAATGTCAGTGCGCATTTCTGGTTCTTAACTAGTTTAGGTCATCTCCCATTGCTATGGGAAAGCACAAGCAATGAAGTTCACTATGCAGGGCACAATTTGGCTGAGCATACCAGACTTTGCCTTATTGCTGAGCTATATATACAAGGCATTTGAAATGTACAATTGTCAAAAGATGTAATTTAAACTCAAAACCACAAACCTGGGCTTTGCAGAAGTGGCCACAAAGTTATGAAATCACAAAATCTAGTTATTAGTGGGCTTCACAACACTGATGATAAATAAAAATATGGAGGTAACAATAGGAGGTAACAAATAGTAGTAGGAACAAATACATCTTTAAAATAAGGCTTTTTTACATTGTTGTTAAGATGCCTGGCCTCTAGCCCCTTGTTTGTTTTTCATATATTACAGATCCATGACAAAGCCAATTGTGCCCATTGTCAAAGAATACCCTTGGATCTATCCTAATCATCAGGTAATGCCCCTAATCAGCAGCATAGGATAAAGTATTGTAAAGACATTCATAGCAAATCAGTTCTGAAACATATCAAGTCTTTATTTCCTTCCATATTCCCAGCAGTCATGTCATCCTTGATGAGAGCAAGCAAGCAGAAATTACCAGTGCTACAAGTATCGGGATCCTCTTTCTTCCTGGTGGCTTTCTAAAAGTTATTCTCCCAGATCAACTTCATGCCATCAACAAACTGGAGCAATGCAAATCACAGATTGCATATGCTGGCCAGAGCTGATCTTAATCAAGTCAAGTTCTTCCCCTTCCAATGGGGACTGATGACACTGAGACAAAAATCCATCTCTAGTCCACATGATTTCTTTGACCCTTCCAGTAAGGATTTCTCTTTCTTTTTGAAGAAGTTACTGGTCAAAACCCATTGTCAATTGACTGTGTACAAGAAGCATGGATCCAGACTGCTTCAATATATTTACATTACTATTTATTAATTTTATAAGTCCAACTATATGAATAAAAAGCGTGAGACCCATGTACCATAGCCAGCAGTCACCATGTACTGTCTCAACTCTGACTTTGTACATTCACATTATCTCCATGAGAAAATAAAAAAGTATTTTTTACACAGAGAAATAAGCATATCGGAAATACAAAGAAGAGTCTCCCACATGAAGAAATGCATGAAAAACTATATAAGAGCTCTACATTGAAGAGCATACATGCATGCAGTATATTGCTCTGACTGAAATTAATCAATCAGAGATGCCCTGGGCTCTTCTTATTTCCACTTGTGTGCAATAAATGCACGTATCTGTACAGTCCATTTCACACTGTTCATGTTTCTATAGGACAGAATAAAATTTCCCTGTTCCAATCTGGAATATGGTAAGGCCTTGTGGGATGTTCTCCTGTCATTTGGCAATGTAATAGAAAAAAGACAGGAAGGATTAGGGTCCACTAAATTCTGCAATAGCTGGTTAATCACATGGGATATCTCCACCTGATTTTAATGGGTGATCTGTGCTCAGTGATGCAGAAGGAAGGAGAAAACTCTCCTAAGACTCCTTGCTGATACATCCCTAAGGAAAAATTCCTCCCTATCCAAAATTTGGCCAACAATATATAGTTAAGAAAAATGAAATGTTACAATGACCTGCATGATTCCTTCACTACTTCAATATAACTAAGAAACAGAGATCAAATACTACTGTTTCTGAGTAACAGCAAGTTGTCTGTGTCAGAAGAGAGACTGCTCTTCATTAGCAATGCTGACACTTGGCAACATGGACTTCAGAGCAGCCTTGACAAACTTCATTCTTATCCAAGACAAACGCTGCATTCCTGACTCAAGGGAGCCCAAGGTTCTGCCTATGAAATGGGAGATCCACTGAGCTCAAGTTAGCTTAACTGTATCTCCAGGGTCCTCCTCTGGAGTAAGTCTCCCTCTCTGCTGATGTCCTTCCAGGTCCTTGGTCCCTCACTTTTTAAAGGGAGTGAGTTTGTTGAAGGTATGCCAGAAGAGGGATGGCTTCCGCTTAGGTTCTGCCAGGGCGAAGACCTGCTGCTGTGGGACACTGGTAGGCACGGTGATGTGTCGCTGGTGAAGGGGATGCAGGGTTTGGTGTGGGGGAGGCACGGGACACCCGTTATAGCTCACACCTGCAGAAGGAACAGTTGGAGAAAGCACCTGAGTCAGCCACAGAAATTTAAGCACAGAGCCAGGGGACATGATGAATTTTGCCATGATTGTGAACGGAAGAACAAAGGTCACTCTTTCTGATGTTTGACTTTTTAATTGCTGCCGTGATTTGGCTTAAGAAGACAACAGTACCACTAAAAATAATATCACAGAATTACTAAAAACAAGCAGCAGTTTCACACAGCTGGACTATACTGTCTGCACAAGAAAATCCTGGTATTTCAAAGGAATGACTTCAAACAGCAGATACCAGTACTTCAGTCCACTCTCAGAGTAAGGTTGGGTAAAATACTGCTACCAACAAAAATTTTGTTTCTTCCATTTGGAATATATTTTTTCTGGGTTAATGTTCTTAAGACCTTGAGCTTTGTGCATTCTGAACAGAATCTCCTAATCACAAACTTTAGTCACTCCCCTGAAAATCCACACAGGTTCTATGGGTATCTAGTGATTGATAAAGAGAAAATGCTTTAAGAATATTAATCCCAGGGAACAAAAGACAACCTGATATGAACTCCTTCACTCCTAAACGCAGACTTAAATCTTGTTCCACTTTTCTCTCAGCACACTAGAGATTTGCCCGAGTTTAAGATGGAAAGGACAAAATCTGTTGCAATTTGTTTCTACTGTGATTATTTTCTGAGAGAGGATATGAATAAAAAAGCCATTTCCTGATAAACAAGCTTCTAGTCCATCCCTTCTAGAAGGATGCCAGAAGAAGCCATTTTGACAGTTATGGTAAAAAAATGTAACAATGTGGCTTGCAAAAAGAACTTTAGGACATTTTAAAGAAGGCACAGAATTGGTGAGGAAGAACAAGCTCTTTGAGTAAAAGCAAAGGAAGGAATCAGTAATACCCATTTCTAATTTAACCTCTACATGCAATTCCTCACAACCTTAAAATAAACAGTTTGACTTACCTCTTGAGTTTCTTCTCTAATATAAAGAATACTGACTTGTCTGTTTGAAGAAGCTCAGGGAGCTGATTTAGTAGACAGTTTACAGAGACATTGGAATTTAATGTAAAAATATTGCTGAATGGCAATTATTTGGCTCCATGTAAACCACAAAAAATGTTCTTAAAATCCTGAAAAACTCAGCCACAGCCAGACTGTGCTATTTCCTAACAGAAAGATCACTGGACCACAGTAAGAAGGTAACATAATTCTGAACACTCACCTTTAATTTTTCCTTGCCTTGACTTATGGGCATTCTGCATGGCTTGTTTCTTCTGGTTTTCTGAGATTTCCATACCTATGTCAAAGTGTAAATCAGGGCACTAGTACAAAATTGCTGTATCTAATACTTGATTACATTAAATTAAAACAAATAAGTAAACTAAATTTTAAACAATTTTTAGTAAATCTTTGTAGTAATACACCTAAAGATTTTAGAAGTATGTTTTACATTGTCATATGAACTTAAAGATACTTTTCCACTAGGATAATGACAGATAAGGAGAGATAACAAGAAATTTTAAAAAAGTGTAAGTTAACATTTCTGAAATCTCCAAGTCACCAAGTAATAGATCACAAACGCAGAATCCTTTTGTTTTTCACTCACTCTGAGCTAACCTGTGGTAACAAATTGGAGTCACTGGTACTGCAGTAGTACAAACCTGGGTGGGGTGTCTTTTCCTCCACTCAGAGGAGAGTATCACAAAATCTGCCAGATCTCAAAGCAGGCCGTGATGTGGTTTTGGCTGCATCATTCTGGGGCTGGATCTCTCACTCGGGTTTCTTGTGCACCTGTTCACATACTTGTGTAACTTACATGAAGAACGTGGGCAACCCTATGCTATTTACTATCGTGTGAGAGGTGTATGACTGAGATGTGATGAGTATAGAGATGACAGACATCTGCTAAAAGGTGGCACCAGAGTCTGGTGTTGTCTGGAGCCCAGGTACAGGCACTCCAATTTCCTCTCCCTGTGCACAGCGCGGTTGAGATAGGTGGAAATGTCACATTTGCACAAGGTGACAACAGGGTGCACATGCTGTTTCATTCCATGCTGTGCATAAGGCTGCACTCATTTCACTTATTTCACTCATATGCACAGAAAGAGCACAGAAGTTGTGACTCAAAGCCAGAATGAAGTGTCTGGTTTGGTTCCATTTTGCATCTTCCCTCACTTCTCCATACTTTCAAAACTTCCTTTACTTTTTAATCCCGAATTTACGAAGTTATTACAAATCAGCCTATTAACTTAAAACAACTATAATTCTAGGGTAGCAGAAGTTTGTTTTTTTTTTTTTATGCAGGGTTTTTTTTTCCTTTATAGAAAAAAGGAAACAGATTTTTAAAAATGAAAGAAATTTCATCAAGAGATCAGACCACTTTCTTAGGGTTAGTGTTAGTGGTTTGGAGAAGGATTTTCTGGCTGTGGCCTTTTCTCTCATATATTCATAAAAGCTAAGAAAAGTTAGATATGGTTTAGGAGACAATGACTCACACCAAAGTGTCTTTGAAAATAGAAGTAAAATGCCATTTGCAGTTCTGTATTGAAAGAGTATTATTTGTTCTCTGAGTGGTCAGATTAGAGGCTTTGTGTATAGTCCAGCAAGATAGCTTAAAAATCAACAAGATAAATTTAAACCTGAGGTTGAGAATACTGGCACCTTTCCATTGGTTTTGGCTAAAGGAAATGTTCAATTATGCCAAAGAAAGAAGATATTTTAGAAAAGAAACAGTCTTCTGGTTAATGGAGAAGCATCCAAGCCACGGTGACTCACAAGACCAGATGGACATTGGCTATTACAACTCAAGTATCTTTCCTCTGGTTCACGATATCTGTCCCAAAACAGGTACATCTGAATAGTGAGTTGCAACATTTGAAAAGCAAGTTTACAGAAGACTGCATGTGCCTATGTGCCATTATCAAACACACAGTTTCTCTTTTTACTGGTTTTTATCACTATATTGCACTGTGTCTGAAGAGCATCAAGCACAACAGACCCTCCTGTGCGATTCTTGCATTCAGCACCCATGGGGGTTTGTGACCCTAAATAAGGGTTAGTGCTATTATGACAAATCTCACTGCCAGTGCCACCACTGTTGAATAGTTACTCTTTGGAGTATCATATCTTGGTTTTCATGAGACCCCAGCAGAGTAAATAGTTTAGGGCTGTAGCTGCTACACCTTTGCAGTTTCCTCCTGCTTGGGGATTTCTGCAGCAGTATCACTTAGGAGGAATGGTAACACCAAGACAGACCTGTTGCTGCCCAGGGCAGAGCCTCAGAAATTTCCTGACAGACAACATTTAACTTGCTCAACACACTCTCCCAGTGCTCCACAAAGTAACCACCCAGGAGGTACAAAGCTCAAGAGTGCTTCTTCTTAGAAAGGATGGAAATGAAAGTGTCCACTTGTTCACTTTCTATCTTCTTTAGCTCAGTACTGCTCACAAAAGTGCAGGAGCTGTGTTTTACTGAGTAGCGACCTCCCATGTCACTGTATTACGGTTCTCACTGTATACTGGAGTGGAGTCATTCTGTAACTTGGTTGTAAGAGGGATTGTGTGGACAATTATGATCAGATCCTCAGCATTGCTCTATTACCTTCTGATCACCTTCACCCTTTTGCAATATCCACTATCTTAGAGTTCTCTTTAGGTGAATTAGGGAAGGCAGCTACCTCCCATCCCCATGAGCACAAAATGACAGAGCAAGCTCCACACAAAGCAAGGCGTGAAAGCCATCAGCACTGTGCCCAACAACACCAATTGTAATGTCACACTGTGACGTCCAGCACCGGAGAAGAGTCAGGTTTGGAAAGTCTGAGGGAAGTTTAGCTGTGGCTCCTTCATTGTTTATTCTAGACTCAAGATGACTGGGGTTAATTGCAACAGTTGGTGCAATGCAGAAGGGTTAAAACTAATTTTAAAATGAGAATGAATTGGCAAACTTTTAAGTATTTTCTTCTGCTTATGTACTATCTGAAATACATATGAAAGAGGCTTTATTTTTGTCATACTTGCAACAGTATCAAACAAGAGAAAGCCGCTAAGATCAAGAGGTTTACACTTGTAATGTAAGAGTTATTCCTGCCTTCCTATTATTCTGACCAGGTGTTTTACATGAACATGGAACATAAGATTTAGCATCTTGATTAAGTTTTAATATTTTCTGAGTTGTATCATCCTCTTCACTGCACTTCCAGTGTTAACCTGATGTCAATCCAAAGCCTTAGCCTCCACAGTGTTATTGAAAAGGAGAAGTTCTCATGCAGCCGACACACACAGATGCACTAACATGACTTTTTAGAAATACTTTAAAGTTTTCTTTTTTTTTAATTAGTGTTGCTGCTTTCTTTGTGTATGTTTTGCCAATGAAATTTTGCTGGAGCTTTTGTCACTGACCTTAAAGGAAGCATGAAATGATGCAAAACCAAAAAAGCAATCCTAACTAGACATTGACACAGAACACACTCTGTCCTTAGAGTGTCCCCCAGGCTGCAGATCTAAAACTGGTCCTAGGATTTATTACCTTTTTTCCTGCTTACTCAAGGTTTGGCTTCATTTCACTGTGCACTGCCAGTGATGCTATTGCTGCATCTGTAACTAATGACACCATACAACTGCAGAGGCCTCCTGACACAGGAGGTGCCACTATATGTCATGGACAGTATAAATCTACAATTCTTGCTGCTTGGCTTTATAAGAAGTGTCCTTTATGAACAGATATTTTTGGCCAATCGTTCATACAAAAGTGCTAGGATTTTAGACGGATTTTTATTATCGATCGGTCTTTGTGAATTGCATCTTGTTATATCTCATCTGTCATTCTGCTCCATAATGAAACACAATCATATGGGTGACACTACCTGCCCTGGACCTTTGGCCCACAGTGACAGAGCAAACACACCTGAATAGGCTTCACTCACACAGCTAAATATTTGTTGGGTAAGAAAGAGACACCAGCTCCAGAAGACAGAGTGAACATCTGTACAAAACTTAAAGAACTGCACAAGCAAGTTTGTTTTAACCTCTGTTTAGAGAGAAAATTGTTCCACTCACCCATTTCCTTGTCTTCTCGAACTCTTTTCCTTTCATTTTCACATGCTTCCATCCATCTCTTTTTATCCTCCTGTTTTTTTGCACAGAACAAATGAATCTCTTCTGTTGTTCTGTTTATTATCTTAAAAGCATTCTTGACATTGATGTTAAAGTCTTTGTCTCTGCCATCTTCAGTGTCCACAAGTTCCATCTCATCCATGTCAATACGATCCTTGTAATACAAGATGTCCCTTCTCAGCAAGTCCTTCTTACAGAAGACAAGCTGATGGTCAAAAAGGAAGAAAGTTCTCTGCTGGCTTTTGCCTTGTTTTGATATTTTGGTCAGTTCTCCTGAGTGGATCAGTTCTGAGCTTCTGGCTAACACATCTGGTCCCTAGGAAGATAGATAAAGAGATTTAGAGATATGTAGTAAGTAAATAATATTTTAAGATCTTACTGTGTGTCCAACCAGTCCCACTACATAATCAAGTCTTAAGTTCACTCACTTTTCTTGTATTTTTATTATTCGATTTGAAAATGTCACACAACGCAAATAATGTCATAGAGGTAAATTCAAGCAATGTGGTTCTGCTCTACTTTATTTCTGCGTAAACAGAGGGAAACATTTAAGTCAGTGAAACAGCTTCCTGTTCTGACAGAACTAGCAAAATTCCAAATGAGATTCAACAAGTCTAGCATTTTTAAAAGATCCATTTTGTCATCGCATCTCAAAGGCAAGCGCCCATGTTAATACATGCTGCTCTTCCTGAACTACAAACAAGGTTAATCAGTAACAGAAACATCGCAAATGAAGCAACTGGACTTTTAACTTGAGCAATGACCACTGGAAAAGGAGACACCATAAACAACCACCTACGCAGAAAGACATATCCTGCAGGGGACATCAAGTATTGTATACAGTACCTTTGCTCAGCAAAGGCACAGGCTGACACTCACCTCCCAGTCTACGATGGAGACTTGCCAGCGTGCAATCTTGTCTATGCTTTCTAGTCTCCGTTTTCGCTCGTTGATCAGGCATGCCACGTTCTTCATGGCCTCATATGCAGCTTTTATGTTATTATAATCACTGCAAAATGTAGGCATGTTTCAAAGATCACTTATACAATGGACATGATGCAATCACAAGCCATGGACATGATGCAATCACAGTGCTTGCAGTATTAGCCCACATTATCCACTTATCCCTCCACTCAGGTACTTAAAAAAGAGAAACCTGATTCCCACTAACCCAAACCCCACACAATAGCCTGTACAATTCAGTGCTGCTGTTCTGCTGGGCTTGTCCAGGAGCAAATTATTAGACTGGTGGAAGGAGGCAGAGGAGATCGATTAATGAACTGCAACACTGTCTTTACTGAAAACAATGGTAGAACTCCCACTGACCTCAGTGATGGCGGTATTTCACCAAAGGACTGTGTTTTAAAGCAAGGTTTAAGTGGGATTTTTTTGGAAAGGGCATTCATTTAATCATGTTTAACAACGGTATTTTCTCCTCCTTGTTCCCAATGGCTGGGTCAATGAACATAAACGGGGAATGCTAGGTAGACAGGAAAAAAAAAACAACAAAAGCAACCCCAAACAGGGTGAGAGAAGAACACAAGAACAGGGGCACCAGAGAGAGGAATTAAAGGAGACAATATGAAGAAAGCATCCCATTTCCACAGGACAAATGTGTGAGAGCCATGACAGCCACCTTCCTCTTCCTGCTTCAGTACTAATGCAATCAACTCAGGCCAATCCTCCTGTCCTTCTTCCAGTGCTCTGCTCCCCTCCTTCTTTCCTGAGCTCCTAACATGGCTATGAATCTCCCCAAGCTGCTAACAGGCTTTTTTTTCCCCTCTGAACAGCATCCATCACTCCTTCACCTTCTTCAAATGGAGTCTCTCGGAAGAGACATATTTCTTGCCTTAGGAGTTCCAGCAGTGCAGCTGCTTTTCCTCTTTTATCAGAATGCCTCTTGGAGAAAAAGGAGCCAGAGGCAGAAAACAGCACAAACCAGAAATAAATCCTGCCAAGGGGTTAGCCTTGCTGTCCTTTTTATCTGCTTCTGTCTCAGTTCCAATTTTCATTGGCTGCTGCTGATGGATGTGCTTCCCTTCTGAATGTGTGCATTCTCTCTTTATTTATATCTGTGGAAACTCTATTCTGCCACACTGAATACAAAAAGTGAGATTAACAATAACAGGATCCTACTAACGTCAGAAAGATGTCCCACACGGTGACCACATGATATCCATACTGCTACACTTGCCCTTCCTTATCTCAGTTCCTTTTTTCTCTGTTGGTGAGTATTTATTCCACACTTGCTACATACCGTGTGGCCTTCACAGCAGGCTGTGCACATTGGAACTTCAACTTTTTTATGAAAACAAAATGCTGCCAAAACTGCCAGCTGGCTGGAGCTTTCCCAAGGCTCCATGGGGGTGTAGGTCTGCCTGTGCCACACAAGAGGAAAACAGGTACTACGGGTGGAAGGTGGCAAGACCTCACTGTCACTTTATCTGCGTAATAGCTCACAGAATAATCTTTCTAAAATTAGTAGCAGTGAAAGAGAAACTCTTGTTAAGTAATTGTTATTGCAGCACTTTCCAGGTAGTCATAGAACTGAATGGAGACATTTCACATCTAAACGTCAGTACTTCACACACCTTGTATTTTGCCCCTGGCAAAAATCCAGTGGTCTCCAAGTGGAGTTTTCTCAAGGTTAAAGAATTGACTTTGGCCAAGGAAGCATTGCCTCAGGCTGCATTTGGACTTTGAGCACAGGGGTCACAATGGAACATTTTTCTTGCAGTTATACAAGGTAAAAAGACAGACACTTATAGATAAAATCTTAATTTATTCCAAGATTTAATCAGCTCAGGGGTATACTAGAAGGGCTAATAACCTGCAACTTCAATTTTTATTTATCCCAGCTGAAAATCTAATATTTGGACTTTTTGCCAACTAAGGCAATGTTTATTACTACTAAGTTTCTTTAAAAAATTACCTCCAAACCTGCTCAAGTTGCGTTTTCTTTCTAAGGCACTCTTTACTTTTTCTTACATCCACAACTTTCAGGAATCTTCCCCTCTTCTTCTTTGGATTTCCTTCTCCTTGATTTCTTTGACACATTGGCCTTTTTTTCACTCTGAATTACACATCCTTCCCTCCATCTTATTTCAGCACTGCCTTCTTTTCCTTCTCCCTCTTTGACTTATTCCTCATTCTATCTTGCATCCTCTCTATCCCCTCTGCTGCATTTTCAGATAATGTCTGTGATGGTTCCAAGATGTCCTGTCTGTCACAATCCATGGCAGTTTTGTTCCTGATCTCAAAAGCTTCAGTGTTATGTCACCTAGAAAACTTGAGTAATTAGGTGTTACTACTATTACAGATTTTGTTATTTGAGTTCTCTCACCTGTGCTCCTGAGTGGTGTATTTGAGCAATTCTGCAAGCTGCAGAGGATATTTGCAGATTTTCTGAACAGGCGTGAGAAGAAAACCATCAATGGCAATGTCAATCATCTGCTGAAGCAAGCGACAGGCCTCAAAGAAGTGGCGGTATTTGCCCTGCTTCATTAGTTTGGAGAGTTCAATGCAGGCACTGGGATGATTGTTACAATACTCTGAATAAATAGCAAAGCCTTCTTGCTACAAAAAAAAAAAGTTACAGCTTTACTAAAGTATTTGTCTATAAAGGAGAAATGCTATTTTTATAACATCTATTATATGTAATTAGATTAAGTAATCAATTTTCTACATTGCTTCCAGGCTGATCAGCCTTGAAAGTATGCAGAAATCTACCTTGTAGCTGTCAAAACTACATACCCTTCTTTGTCAGAACACAGAAATAAAGGTCTCTGTTGAATCAGGATAATCAAACCCACTTTAGCAAGTATTTTTCTTTGGGGAAGACAGTATAGGCTTAGCAAGAGTCTATCAAGAATTCACAGCCTATTACCCCACTACCTACCTTCCTTCATGTCTTTATGAAGTTTTTGCATGCTGAATATGACATCACTGCAAATAATCCAGCTCATTTGTGATCATTACAGTTTTGGAAAGGAAACTTAAAACTGTTTACGAAATTACATGATTGCTAAAGATGAGGAGACATCTAAAAAAATATTTAATTAATTGCAAGTCACTTTACATTCTAAAATGCTGCCAGTTAGTATTTAAGAAGCACTTGTTACTAAAATCCCCTCCTAATATGGGAACTTGGCTTTTTATTATCATATTTTGTTAATTTCATAAATAAAATAAACTTTTTCAACCTACATGTTGAAGAAAACATGACCCTATTTCACTTAGATGAGGTTCCTCTTTGTTGTACTGTTTCTCAAGATCCTTCAGAAACTTCCTTTGGAACTTGTAAATATCTTCAATATTTCCAAAAATGGTGCTTAACTGAGCTGTGGTGAACATTCCTGTATGTTTGCGACACTGCCGAATGTAACCCTGAAATGAAATAAGAAACACTCCTTAGTCTGAAGATGCAGACAGGTTCTACCCTGAACAAGACCATTTGAGCTGGCAAGACCCCTGTGACCTACAGGCAGGGAGTGGATTCCCAGCCACATACACACACACATGCAGAAGCACAAGTTCAGATTTGCATCTGAGATGTCCACACACAGATTCTTGGGGTCCAGCTCCTGTCTCAGGGTACCCCAAATGAACCAGGTAACCTCCCGAGTGCAAAGCCCACTCACATCTCCCCATTACGAATACAATGCAAGTACTGAACCTCCACGAATAGCTGCTGTGCTCACAGTCTCACACCACTTATGGCACCAGGGTTCAGGGAGTGCAAAGGTTAACTGCTTTGATAGGGGCTGTCTGCCAGGCTCCTCAATTTGGCTGCTGTCAGGCAGGCCTCCCGCAAACAGCTCTGGGAGCAGACAGCTGAAATAGCCTTGCAGTGGCTCTGGTGAGCTTTACCAGGAAGCAACACTGACTATTGCTGGCACTGTTATGAATATTCCTGTCTCCTCCACAGCCATCTGCTCTGAGAGCTGTGCAGTGGCTACGCTGCAAGCCAGCCACCGCATTTCCTACTGCACCAACAAGGAAAGCTAATTCCTGTGCGACTCCTGTAATGTGGACTGTAGACACTTCTTGAATGTAAAACATGTTTTAAGGGTATACTTCGGCTTCATGATCCTGGCTACAATCAGCCTTAGTGATTCATTCTAGGGCTGAGCTTGCAAATTTGGATTACTATCTGTGTAGTTTTTCTGGCTTAGTCTTAGTAGAGTGTATTTTCAGCCTTATGTCCTACTTGCACCACCCTACAGATTCACTCTGAGGACAGCAGACCATCTCCAGCCCACATGCTGAGCATGGCACATTGCTTCTCTTCTTGAAAAATGTGTGCTTGATCTCTTGTACTAAATTCAGAGGCTTGCCAGATTTTAAAAAAGAGGTATAGAATATATACAGCAGAGGAAATTGATTCATTCATATCTGTCTAAGTCTTAACCAGTCAGTAAAACATGAGAGTCATGTCCTAGAACTCAGCTAACCATGACAGCAACATAGCTGAGCGTACAAATTCTTCCCTGATCTTTCATGCACACAATCAATCTTACTAGCTTAAGTAAATAATGAATATAAATGACATTTACATTTGACGTTTTAAGATAAGCCAATTAGAAACCAATTTTTCTCTTTCTTTCCCTTTTTTCTCTGTTAGAGATGCATAAAAAGGCCTG
>VZTJ01002354.1:2089933-2122503 GCA_013397795.1 Orthonyx spaldingii | reverse complement strand
AGCTGCCCTGTCTACTTTGCTGTGCGTGAAATAATCTAATGGTAAGTGGTAGACTAGAGGATGACAACATGACAAATGCAAGGACAGACCTAGCAAACTAAGGCTACAAAGAATATTTTCATAGGTTGCTTAGTGCCACTCCAGATGCAAACCACAAATACAAGTCAAATACAGATCAAATGCATCAAAATCCATGTCAGAAGAGGCAAACCTCAGTGAAAAGTATTAAGAAGCTTCTTGCCCAAGTGTGAGCCTCCAACAAATATTAAGAAAAAAGCAGAAAACCACCCCCATTTTATGGTTCAAACAAGCACAATCTAAAACACTCTTAGATTTCTTCATAGCTTCTAAGCATCCAGTAAAAATCTCCTCACTTAAGAAAACAGGAAAAAAAACCACTCAGCAAATACTCTTTTCAAGTTACTTCCAAGAAGTTTTGTCACTGAACTGTAAATTATTTTATTACAGTTACTCAAAGTTTTCTATATAAACCAAGTGGTAAAAAGCTCTAAATAAACTGGACTTCCTTCTCTCATTTATTATGAAAATAGCACTCAGAGAGGCACCTTTTCGCTGTCAAAAATGGAAGTTTTTTTAAAAGAAAGGAAGCAACGGCTCATGGCAGACATCAGAAAGGAAAGTCGTAAGAGGAAACAAGAAGGATCTGACTGACAGCCTCAGAAGTGCAATTGGGAGTATTTTGATATGAGAAATCACTGTGGTTCTCAGCTTATATGGAATGATTTGTTCTCACTGAGTCAGCAGAACGTCCTCAGGTTAAAGCATGTACCTCACAGATGTCCTTGAGATGCTTGATATAGACTCGTTCTGTTTTCATAATTTCCTGTATAACGTTGGTTCTCATCTGATCCCTGTTTTCAGCTATTTTCTGGCGATGCTTGCTAATATCTGAATCTTGTTCTTCATCCTGGATACTACTACAATTTTCTGGCACTTCTTCCTGATTAACTCGCAGCTGCAGCCAGAACAAACAAAGCAATTAGAGTGAAGCAGAAAGTTTTACAAAATGTGGTAAAACTGTTACAAACGTCTTATACTTAGGAGAAGAGTGGATACACAAATGTTCCCATTCTTACGTTATAGAGCAGGTTTCACAACAGGATTTATCTCATTGTACTCACTGCATATTCAAATAAAGTGCTGAGATTTCTGTCTGGTTAAATACATGACTTTCTACTCACAGTATTTGAGGGAGACCATGTTGTGCTGTCCATGTACTTTTCAGAGTTAAGTTTATTTCTGACCCTTACTAATAGTTGATGTGTTTGGCCACGGTAGCATAGGGGTAAAAATTACAAAAGTAGACACTCAGTCACTTTTAATTAGTTTCCCTCTGCCCTACCTGTATGATGTAGACAGCAGCACCTCCTTTTTTGACTTTTGTCTGATGGTCTATGTTGTCTAGAGATCTAGGAAAGGGAAAGGGAGGAACCACCTACTGCACTTTGTGTATGTAGTACTTCATGCAGAGTGGCCCAAGATTCACTACAGGTCCTCAAAAGGTACTTCAAGCTACTTTCTAAAACATAGTTCAATTTTATACCATCTGAGAGTTATATATTGTCATTAATCTGGCTGAGTTCTGACTGCAGAGTTCAGACTGTGAACTAGATTTCTACACAATGTCAATAATAAATTAAGCCCTATTTTACCAAGAAATCCCTGCAGCACAGCTCTCCCCAACCCTTACGAGAACTGTTGTGTCCTCTATACACTGATGACTTCTGGTTGAGCCTTCTGCTCTTGTAATCTCTGCTTGAGAAATTCCTTTGGTTACAAAGGGACCAAACAAAGGAAGAAGACAGAGTAAAAGTTGTTAGAGGAGCTAAGGGATCTTAGGGTGTGATTCTCTACTGCTTTTTTCCTTGTGAACTAATCAGGGGCTACACCACTGATGTTCAGCTATAAACATGCTGAGGATCAGATATGAAATGAAATGCCATGACAACTATTGCACTCTGCTAGGAATCTTGCAATGGTGCAAAAGCAACAAACGAAAGAGTTACCCTGACAAAGCTAGCTGGAAACCAGGCTTCCTTGTCCTCATTTCTTCCCCACCACCAGTCTTTGTTGGAAGCTTCTAGAACTCTAATGACATCTCCAGCTTTGAAGCCCAGCTCTTGATCATCCATAGTGACATGGTCCCAGAGAGCCTCTGCGTAGACAACGGTGCCATCGCTTATCAGCTAAAATAGGAAGAAAATGAGATTGTGAAGGACAAAAGATAAACTATGTGGTGTTTATAAACTACAAAGAGATCAAAATAGCACACTAGAGCGCCTCCTATTACTCCTGTTACAGGATAAAACTAAAATTTCAGATTTTCAGAAATCTATGCATATACTCATTAGTGAAAACAATTAGGATCCTGCTCCAGAGCAGTTACGTAGGGTGACAGTTACAGTCCATGATGGTTTAAAACCCAGAGGGGAAATTAAACCCACTCAAGCCATCCCCTTTTCCCCACTCTCTTCCTATAGTGGAGGAAACACTAGAAGAGGTTATAAAATGGAATCATAATTTACTGACGAATTGCAATAACCACAACAATGTTAATAAAAGAGCATACAAAAGAAAGTTTCACCCACAAGAAGGTATTTACCACTGAACAAATAAAAATGCTTCTCAAAGAAACTGGCTACTGTGAGTGAATTTTTTTATGAATATGAAATCTCAGACCTGTGGAAAACATTCCTCCGCATCCCCATCCCTGTCCCTGCCCTCCCCGTCCCATCATTCCAGCAATGCAAAGCCCCGGACATTACCTCATTAATTGCTAGCTGTTCCCCTCCGGGCTGCAGGTACCTGGGAGCAGCTTGGCAGAGCTCCTCATAGCTGTAATCTTCCTCACTGCCATTGTCATCCACTAAGGCTGAAGATTCAATCCCACCATCTGCAGCAACTAAAACAAAAGTGCAACAGCTGTTTGCTTCATCATTTTTATGGTTCAAAGAAAAACAACAATGCAAGAGGAATTGCTGACAAATTGCCTTTGTTGTCATGAATAAAACAATAACAGCAGAAGTGGAGGACAGCAGAGCTCTCAGGAAAACCACCTTTCCTTCATTGAATATGTTTTACTTTTCTTCAGAATTTTCTCATTTCGCAGCTGATAAAACCGAGAAACTTCTGTAAGCAAAAAAACAGAATTACAACAATTCCTTATTTATTTCTTACCAGAGAAAACCTCAGATGACCTGTATCAGAAGAAAGGCCCCGATGCCATTTCCCAGGTGGCAGATGAGAGAGCCCCAGCAGCCCCCTGCAGTCAGTGGGGACACTGTCACCCCTAAGCTGGATGCTCTCACACTGTCACATCCCCTGCAGGGACTTGAGGACCCAATGGTTCTGTGCCCACACACCCATGAGAGGTGTGAGAAGCCTGTGGGCAGCCCCAGCTCTGTGCTGGCTGTGCCACCTCTCCCGTGCAGTGGGGAGGTTCTGGCAGCAGCAAGGCTCAAGGGGACAGGGAGTCCAGACTGGGCACAATGGAACTGCCCTACAAAAAACCTGTTCTAATTGTCCCAAATCACAAAAATTTCTTGGTTTCCCAATTGTATATTTTCTGACCAAAGAGGCAGCTTGTATAGAAAGAGAGGCCAGAACTAAAATGGGCTTCATCTTATTACACAGCCACATAAGCCAGGAGAAACACTGTTACTGTACAGAACTGTAAAACCCATTTGGGGTACACCACTGGGTGACATCCTTTTGGCGATCACCTCTGCACTGGCAGAGGAAGAGAACTGGAGCCTGACCTCAGGAACAAGTCTGAATGACACCCACATGACTCAGTGGTGGACCCTGTCCAAGTGGGTTTGCCTTCAAAAGTTGCCTGTCACGTTCAAGTCACCCAGGATCAAGAAGCATTCATGACCAGTGGCCCCGTGCTTGAGTGCACTCTCTGGTCCTTGTTAATTTATTCCTAAAGATTTATTCCTATGGCAAGCCCAAGCTATGAACTAGAGAGTCTGCAGATCATGCAATGCTCAAAAAGGCATTAAAAAGCAAAAAGTAAAATTCAGAATAGGCTGCTAGCACTGAACTCCTTTGTTTAAGGTTAGTGTGTCCCAGGTAAGTTGCCACACAGTCAACAGAGCAGCTCTTACTCCTGAGTGCTTGGGACTTTTAAGCAGAAGTATTGAACCTGCCAATTCCAACAAGCAGCAAGGCTGAGCAGCAGGACCCTGACACTGCCTCTTCTCTACCCTGCTTCAAACCTGGGTACCACCTGCCTGTGGACCTCTGGGCTCCGAATGGGTGAGAGTCGCAAAGAGACAGCTCCTGGCTTTATTCCATGCACCCACTGCCACCAGGCACTCTGCTGCCATCTGCTATTTACCTTACAGGGAGAAATACTGCAAACCCCTCCTCAGGGCACACATACCATCACTAGCACCTTTGCTCATCTGAGCAGTAATTTGCCAGAGAGGTCAAAGCAGATCACCACACAGATTCACTAAAAAACTTGCAAGCTTTTTCTTTCCATTACAAATGGAAAAGCATTGCATAGTATCGATATAGCAGAACATGGCTATTTGACCATTCTGTTCTAGTCCCTAGGATTTTAAATATACATTCACATTAATGGTATAATATGCCTAAGCATGGTGGATGCAGAACCTCTAGTTAAAAAGTCAAGGGGTTTTTTTCCTACAAACTCATTAATCTGAGCACTGATAAACTTTTAAAATGCATCTTGGGAAACTTACTGAAAATGCATTATTAAAAAAAATCTGCAAATAAATATTTCATTAAATTAATTTTTATCTTATAAAGCAACATCCAAAAGATTAATCCCAGTGATCCTTTATACATTTCCACTGTACTATCAGTACTGCCTGTGGGGTTGTTCCAGTAATAATGGTACATCAAAATAACCGAATTCATTTGGCTCCAGACAAAAAAATAACTGCAATTTTGAGACAGAAAGCTGTTTGTTACTCTGTACCAGATCAACAAGCTTACATTGGCTTTGTAGAGCAGAACCAAGTGAAATTGGTCACTTGCATTCTGCATCTTTCCCTTGATTGTATACAGACAGAAATATCAGAGGGAGGGGTGTGCTTTCCCGGTTGCACCAATGGGACGCAAAAAACTTAAAAAACAGCCTGGGACTGATGCAGATCTCCCAGCAGTTTTTCACCAGTACTGCAGGTTCCCACGGATGACACAGAGCAAGTGTCATCAGAGTTAGGCCCCCTGGACTGCCACCGTTTATCAGTTCAATCAAAGAACACTGTGAAAAAAAAAGCAAGAGCGAGCATGTTCTACTCACACGTACCCATCTGAAGGCTCTCCAGACTCCAAAAACGTGCCATTGCCCCCCGGGCTACCATGTTGCTGTCAGACCTCTAACAGGTGATGATGCTCAGTCCTACAGGGCTGGTGGAGGATCACAAGAGGCTCTGAGCTACCCACAGCTTGGAGGAACAGCCTGTCTGCTGCCTTCAGCTCCCGGCGGTGCCTCTGAGGCCAAGCACGGCTGGGAACTGCCAGCGGCGCACTCAGCCACTCAGCCTGGCTGCCGCGAGCTCCCGGCTCTCTGACATCATGGGGTGCCCTTAGGGAGGAAGTTCCAGAAAAGAAACAAAAAACCTGGCTGCCTAGCCCTGGCCGCGCTGCGCCTGCAGCCACCCAGACCGCTCCCACAGAGCCTGAACATCACGAACAGAGCAAGCCAGGGAGTGCATTTGTTTTTCATTAAAGCAGCTAAATGCGATTTCAATCTATATTCAAATGACTGCAATCCAGAGGGAGAGACGATTTGGATGGGAGTTGGGAGTTCCTCGTATTACAACACTGTTCAGAGTATCAGTCTATCTTTGTCATACTGTACCAGTTAAATTCCAGTAGAAGTAAAGAATTTTTTTTTTTGCATAATTTCTCTTGCTTCACAAGCAAATGCTGTATCATTATTTAGGGCACAAGCAGCACAAGTGTTAAGGCTGCAGCAGACTGCTCCCAGGAAAATGGGAGGAGGGAGACACTTTCTCACTGAAACTACAAACTTAATTCAGCCGCTTCATAAAATAGGGAATGAATTAGGAAAGCACTCAAACCATCCATCTTTCTCTAGGTCTGACCCAGCTAGAGCACAACCTGGTTCATTCACCACCCTTGCATCTGTGTCCTCCCACAGTGAAGTTGGATCAGTCCATGCACTGGAACCAAAGGCAGGAGCTGCTTCCATCAGGAAAATGCAAAGCCTGCTGCAACCTATGTCTGTACACAGCACTACACTTACAGTTTGGAAAGCCCCCATAAATTTTATGGCTTCTTCTTTACCTGAAAACTGTTGCTCAGCTGAGCCTGTCCTGTGACTGGGGACTGCCTCCTCCAGGGTTGTGTTCACAAAACCCTGGAGGCATTTCTGCACACAGCAACTTCTCAACACCCACTGAAATCACATGGTTTCCCCCAGTGCTGCTTCAGACAGAGATGGAAAGGCCAAACATCGCCCTACAATATTAATGCCATCTTCCTGCAAAAATCTTGTCTGTGCTGCACTGCACGGGAGACTGACAGAAATTATCTTCTGAGTCTCTCAAACTTCCCTATTATTTCTTGCTGCAAGGACTCTAGTTGGATAGCACAATAAAAACAAGCTACTACATAAGGTCTTCATACACAGCATTTTTCTTGGCACAAACCATTAAAAAAAACCAAGCCAGCAAACAGAAGTGACACTGATGACACTGAAGTGTTGATGATCCTGGGACCTGCAAGTGAAAGATTCACGCTTTTAATCAGCCAGAGCACAAGAT
The DNA here is from genome assembly GCA_013397795.1 of Orthonyx spaldingii. Classification (NCBI taxonomy): domain Eukaryota; kingdom Metazoa; phylum Chordata; class Aves; order Passeriformes; family Orthonychidae; genus Orthonyx; species Orthonyx spaldingii. Next base: position 2,115,715 of record VZTJ01002354.1, on the reverse strand, counting down.
CTTTGCCATGTCAAACCCCTCCCGACTGGGGAAAAACAATTCAACTGCCACAGGAAAAGCAGATCAAACCCTATACAGCTCTTTTACAAGACACTTTAAAAACAACCTCTGAAAAACAACTCAAAACTCTTTTGGTCTGATTTTTGGAGAACAGAACAGACTGTGTGCTTTTTCCCAAAGACTAACCCAATGTCACCGTGGGATGTTGCTGGGATAGAGGGGGGTCTGCTCTCCCTCCTTTGCATGGGCACATCTGGCAACTGTGTAGCCACAAACTGAACCACCACAAAAGCACTCATTTGGGGTGAGATGGTGGTGGGTTCATTTCTTTGTAGACCAGCCAGGGACAGGAGGAGGCGCAGGCTGTCTGTCCTTTGTAGTGGCAGTCCACAGTGACCCTGTCCAAATGCATGCTGAGCTGGCTTAGCCACTGCTCAGGGCATTCTGAAAAGGCTGTGGGTAGCTCTTACTAAAATACTAAAAGCTGGTTTATCCGCCTCAAGAAAATTCAGTCTAGATACACTCTGGTATCATAGAACCCTCCATCCTGGGGCAGACCACAGGTCACCCCCAACCACTTCTCTGACAGCAGGCAGTAGCAGATGGCCAGGGAGGAACATAAAAATAGATGAGGCGTGTGATGGCATTTTTCTGATGTATTTTTCTAAATTTCAGTTATCTGTAGATCAGTCAGATCCCTCCTGGGGCAGAAATTATATCTTTGTGTTTAATGAACTGGATTTTTAAAGCCACTTTCTGAATTTTTTTAACTGCTGGGATGTGAAATATAATATGTAGCAATTAGTTTTATAGTTTAATTTTACAGAGTGTGAAAACTATCTTTTATTTTGAGCTTGCTCTCTGGTGATTTCATGTGGTGCCCTTCAGTTCTTAAATTATTAGAAACAATAACTATTATCTGTTCATTTTTCCTATGCCAAACAGACTTTTATTCTCCTACTGTCCTTTTTTCCATGTTGCAGAGCCCAAGCCACATTAATCACTCCTCCCAGAGACACACACTGAGTCAATTTTCTTGTCCTTCTGCTTTTTTCTGTATTGTCCCCTGTAAAAAATGCCTTTTGGGATGGAAAGGAACAGGGAGATGGCCCCCCCACACACCAGTGGCACAATTGGGCCTTCTGTTTTGTTCTCTATTCATTTATTACAAACTCCTGCCCTTTTATTTACTGTTTTGACTGTTACTATGCACTGCACTGACTCTTTAAATGTCTGTTAAGATTGCAAGATCTCTTTGTGAATGGCAATATCCAGTTCAAAGTTCATTCTTCTGCAATCTCATCAGGCTCTTTTCCTCCTCCACATCCATTACCTTGGCTTTACCAACACCTGACGCCAGTGCAGTGCCTCATGTCTCACTTTTACTACTGTGAATAATCAAGCACACCAGCAAGAATTACCATTTCATTTTACTCCTCCCTTCCCACATCATTCGTGCAGACACTGAACGTCTGATTCCAGTCATGAGCTCTCTCCTTAAGAAAACCCACCACTCTCCTGAGTCATTCCTGAGCTGTGCTCCACACAGGCTGAAATCTACTTGCTTATCCAACTTTGATGAACTGGGGAAGGCTTGACTAGTTTAGCACTAGTAGGCAAACATCCACTGCTTGAAGTAAAGACATTTAAATTTACTCATCTAAACACTGGAGTCCACATTCGAATAAACCATCTAAATCAGCAGGTACTGGTCACAATTAACAGATCTGGGAGCAATCCACCTCATCCAAAGGCAGGTCTACTCTAACCCTCATCGACTGCCACAACAAGGACCTCAGATTAGTTCTTTAAATATAGCTACTTAGCACCATTTTAAGTATTCTGGATACCCTGCTGGCCTCCAGCTGCCACTGAAGAAATAAATAGGTCTCCCATAGGCCCCTGTCATATCTGCCAGCTGCAGGCAGACACTCAGGTACCCTACACAGAAGTGGACCCTGAGATGGGCAACTGAATCAAGCACTAGTGCTCCGCTCCCTGTAACAGGTGCACTGAAGATTAACTCTTATGTAGGGACCTACATTTAGACTAAATTCAGGTGATGTAAACTTGAGCTGAATCCTGCCCTACCTATTCAGAGATGAACGTATCTAAAGGAGCTCACCAATTAATTTAGCCAAATTCTACTCCCACACAAAAATATTCAAATAAGATGGTTTTGTTTTTCAGATGCTTATAAAAATTGCTCTGCAGTGACAAATAGGCAACCCCTTGAACATCATTTAAAACTTGTAACCTTTTAAGCGCAAGAGTAGCAATGTAAGTCTCAAGGGAAGTTTCCCTTGTGTTGTCTGATTCTTACTCTCTTTCCTACAGATGATGATTCACTCTCTTCTAACAGCTGTTTTTCTGAAAATTTACATCTTTACTTTTATCTGCCATTGCTATAAGAAGAAGGCATGCAATGTATTATCTTTTAGCAAGTAACTAAAATAAGATACCACTGGTTTTCAGTGCTTGGGTTTAGAATTACTTTCTATAATAAAGGGTTTTTGTGCTATCAAATTTCACTGTGCATGAGCAAACAAAAAACTCTCACACGTTCAAAGACAAGGAAATGCCTTGTGATTTAAGAGAAAAAAGGAAAGAGATCAGAATGTGTGACACTAGTCACTTTAATATTTTCTTCTGGAGCTACTTAACAGGTCTTTACAACTGCTTTCAATCTCTGAAGTCCATGATATTCCCCACTTGCCTTCAAAGTTTTGATTTCAGAAGGTTTCCCTGCTCCATTTCTATGATTATTGTAACGTCTCATAAAGTTAGAACTAACATAATCAAGGTTGCTTTGGCTTCAAGGTCCTGAAAAGTGGCAGAAATCTTGGTTTGTGTATTTGTCATTCTGATGCTTATGTTTAGAAGACCAGTTATTCAAAAGCTAAATACCTGCAAAGATATTCCTCTTGGGCAGTTGTCTAGGTAACTAATACTATTTCATGTGGTTTCCAAACATAAATTGGAAAGGATAACTTAAAATAGAAAAAATAATTCCTACTCTGTGATAATAAGAAAGTCTCTTTTTTTTCCCAAACTACATTATGGCAGACCTGTTATTCTGTGAGTGGTCCTTCTGGAATCAAGGACTGAGATACCACATAATCTCAGCAAGAGTCACAGCATTAGATGTCTAATTTACCTCAGTGCCTGACCTGGATCTTGTAAGTGTACTAAGATACATACAGCAGAACACACTGCAGACATGGTTTTTAAAGTAGTTCCCAATATTTTACTACAATATAAATTAGAAGGAAAATACAAATGGAGTGTTTATAATTGTCCTGGTTAGAGAGAAAAGGGTGTTTATTCCATACCACCCATATCATCACTGGGGGTGTGGTTTTGGCAGGAAAAACCCGGCACTGGAAACCAAAGTTTGCTATCTTGCTGGATCTCTCCAGGGAGAAGATACCAGGCTCAGCCAAGTGGACCTAGCCCCTCTCTGCCACTGTCAGTCCCTTTCCCATTCCTTCAAGTTGCAGCTTTAAGACACAGGAGTAAGGACAACAACCATGAGACTGAGGAACCACTCCCAAGGAACAAAAAGCAAGAGAGAGAAGAAGGGGCATGGAGCCAAGTCCAGCCGAGCCACACAGAGCCAAGGCCTCAGAAGAGCCCGAGTGGTGCAGCACCGGTGCCGGAGGCAGCTGTGCAGGACTGAGCCAAGCTGGGTGGAGGAGGTAAGTGCCAGAGGCAGCTGTGCAGAATCGAACCAACAAAGCTGAGTGGTCTGAGGCAGCAGCGTGGCACAGTGCAGATGATCGAGCTTCCGAGGGGTTTGCCTGTCCTAGTGCTTCATTGCTTTTGGACCGGGGTGAGGGAGAACAATAAGCAGCCGAAGCTCTCCTCAGCATATTGCCTTTGTGTCCCAAATACCACGTGGCCCAGATGCAGGAATAGTGATTATACTGCCCTTGTCTGGAGACCACACCAGGCACTGTCTTCAAAAAGCGTTGGGGATTTTTTCACGGTGGTAAATTCCCATTTTTGTTCATAGGGCACCTTCTATTTGTACACTTTTTGCTATTAGTACTGCTGTTGTCATTGTGATTTTAATAAACTGTTAACTTTTAATTTCTCCTTATTGTTCCTCCATTACTGGAAGGGGCGGGGGGAAAGGGAGTGGCTTATTTGGAGTTTAGTTCCCTGCTGGTTGTCTAAACCAGTACAATAATGTATCTGAGAATCACAGAATATTCTGAGTTGGAACAGACCCACCAAGATCACCAAGTCCAACCCTTAAGTGAATGGCCCATATGGGGATGAAACCCACAGCTTTGGCATTATCAACATCATGCTCCAACCAGCTGAGTGGATAAGTCCCTCTCATTGCCATAGTTAGAAATGTTAGAGCACCTCCTGAAGAAAATTGTCATGTATTCAAGACAGGAAAATTCAATTTTAACATGTTCTTACTTAAATTAGTTGTTTTCACTACTATAAAATGTAGTTAAAGCATTCTTAGCAGAATTTGGACATCACTGCAGCTAAAACTTAGCTAAGAACCATAGAAGCCAAGTACTGATTTGTAAACATGTAATTTCAATAAACATTGAAAATGCTATTTGTTACATTTCCTACTTCAATCACAGGAAGCCTTGATCCAGAAGGTTCAGGGTGAAGATTCCCAACAGTGCTTTGTTCACTATTAACAGTGACAGATACAAAGTGAAAATTTTGCTTTTATTTCTAACTCTTGTCAGTGTCTGAAGGAACACAAATGGTGTTAACCCAGGTTCTGGTCTCTCTTGTGAAGAAATGTTCCAGTACTACTAGATTAGTTAATAGACTACTTCTATTAACTCCAAATAGCATTGCATGGTAAGAGTAAACAATTATAGCAAAATTACACAGGACACATCAGCGAGCATGTTAAAGGGCAATGCTTCCAAAACCACAATTTTTTCCAAGAACCTGTCCCTCATGTACTAGAGTTCTGGCTGGACTACACTCACCAGCAAGCCACTTAATTATTTAAGGCTTGCCTATCTAACTAAAGCTGAATGTACGGCAAACAGAAAATTAAAGATCCATGTGTGGTGTACCTAGGGTTCAGGTACGAACTCATATTAGAACATATTTCCTTCACAATCTATTGTTTTCAGGCAAGCATATGAATAGAGAGTGGAAAACTCAGGAGTGTAAGTGATACAGAACAATAAACTACAGTAATGTCAAACAGCGGACATGAAAAAAAGGTTTTACATGAGGGCAGCAGCTACTAGTATGAAACTCACAAAACAAAGGAACTTAGCTGGGTATCACTTTGTCACTGGGTTGGCTTGCACCCTTTTGTGTTCCATACTATATTCTAATTCTTGCTTAGCCTGGGGTGTGGCTTTGTGATCTACAAAGTTAAAAATACTCGTTCATCTTACCGTTAGCTGTTCTCATCTGCCGCCTCCGTCCCACCCGGTCCAGGCCGATGGGGGTACTTTGTGAAAAGGTGAGTGGCCGGAACCTGGCTGAAACAGCCTTGTACGGGGGCACCTGGTGTGCTGGAACGGGTGGCCGTGTCACAGGCTACCAAGAAAACAGGAAAATCCAGTATTAGTAAAGCTACCAGCAAGTCCAACTGAGCAAAGCTCAGGTATGGAGTAAGGTTCCTCCAGATAGTCCAGGCAATTACAAAGGCAGCAAAATCCCCCATGTTGAAGTGACATTGCTTAAACACTGCATACCATGTCCACCAGCATCACAGAACAAGATTTATTACATTACAGTTCTTTGTTACATTAAAAATGCCTTAGCCTTCTGTTATGGTCAGACATGCTCTGTAATTTTCATGTCTCTTTTTTGAAGACAATCAGAAGGCGGGAGCACATCGCCTATGAAGACTGGGCTGAGAGAGCTGGGGTTGTCCAGTCTGAAGGAGACCAGGGAGATCTCACTGTGGCCTTTCAGTACCCAAAGGGGCCTACAAGAAAGCTGGAAAGGGACTTTTTACAACAGCATGTAGTGATAGGACAAGGAGGAATAGCTTTCAATTGACGGAGGGTCAATTTAGATTAATGAAAAGGCTTTCTAGGATGAAGATGGTAAAACACTGGAACAGGTTTCTTGCAGAGGTGGTGGGTTTTTGCTTTCATCAGCTGAATGTATTGCTTGTCAGTAAAATAAACAAGACAATAATAATTGTCTAAATAATGCTCTGGTTTAAGTTTCAGGAGTCTCATTAAAAAGAGGTAATATTAAGTTTACTGCAACTTGATCTCAAAGCCATTTTCTTTAGATAAATCATTTAATTGTTAAATTGTGATTGGATAACCTACCCCTGTTTTATTTGCATATTGAATCTGATTTTATGCTGTCCCTGAACAACTCCACATTAGCCAGGCTGAATGATCTTGCATAAACATTCAACATTAAACAGCCAGGCCTCAGCACATAATCTTCAGAGAAACTCATCTTTAGATCTTCTCTTACTGTTCAGTTGTTACTGTTCTTCTATCAAGTAATCTGAAACATCAGGGATGGTTTTTTAATGAACTATCTCTTGACACTCTGTTACAAAACCCATGACAGTATTGTTTGAAAATGTTTTCTCACACCTAAGCTGTAAGACCAAAACAAAATACTACAAAGAAGGAATTAGCTTTATACTTTTCAAATATTCCCATGGGTTTTCAAAGCTTTAAAGAAAAATAATCACCAGTGTGAAGAGCAGTCTTTGACAGCCCCACATAAAATACTTCTAGTGCATATATTGTTGCTTCATGAGTCCTTTTTTACAGTCCTGCTAAAAGTTTACATTTTATTATGACTGCCAAAAACCTCAATGTGTACTGAATATGATTTATCTCCAACCTCATCTTTAAACCTCATTTCCTAAGTGCCTTACTAGTATACCAGGATTCTTCACCATTAAAGTCTGATTTTTTGTATCAAATAGATAATAGAAGTGATGGCAATTACTGTATGCAAATAACTGGTTGAATAAGCAAAAAAGACTATTTATTTCTGGGCAACTAAAATTTTCTTATAAGGCTTCAGTCCAAATCCTTCCCCCAGACAGACATGGATGTGCTTTTACTCAGTGGTAGTCCTGGGAAGGCCATAATTTGCCTTAATAATGTGCCTTTGTTGGGAATGCTCCATAGTTTTGGTCTTGACCACAGTGATCCAGCAATGTGCTCATTTAACATCAGCCAAGCCTTCATGGCAGCACTGGAGCATGGAAAGAGTCAACTCAAATAGCTGCCTTGACGCATGTTCCTTCACTATTAAACTGATGTGAACAAGGTTTGAAAAGAATTTGGTTTCAGCACTAAATGAAAGGCCTGGAGCGTGTTTAATCATTTGCACAGTACAGCAAGTCGCCAGTACTTACTATCCCTTGAAATCCATTCTTGAGTAAGATGGCCTAGCATTTATAACAATCATTTTCCTCTTTTTTTTCCCTCCAAGTTAAGAGATAAAATTAATTTTAAAATATCTTAATTACATATGATTTGAAACAAAAGCCTCTGCCTGGGTAAAAGGTTCATTGGCTTCAGCTGGAGTTTTGCATCAAGATGCAATTTTTCATCAGGGACTTATAAAAAAAAAAGTGTGTGATACACAATAACAATGTTCATGTTACAAAATGTTTTTCACAGGAAACTGAAAATCCTGCCATTGTTCCAGCACTTTAGTATCACTAAACTTCCGAACAGGAGATGAAGTGGCTTAAGAAAGGCTAAGAGGACTCAAATGTCATTAATAACCACCAGAATCAAATTTTTTGAGGATGCAAACACTATTTCTTTTTTCTGTTGCTTTATCAGCTTGACAATTGCTTTAGGCAGAGGTCCTCCAGGTTCCATGGAAAGTGGAAAATGCCTGACCAGTGCAGTCTTACAAAAGCCAGTGAGCCTGAAGCTTTGCAACCAAGTGAAAGATGAGGCCACTATTACCAACAAATGTAAGTTCCTCTACACACTATACCTGCTCAGTGCTACCTCCAGGGAGAAAGGAGCAGTTTTAACCTTTCAGAAGCTTTTAATTTCTCACTCTTTTACTTAAGCCAACAGAGATGGCAAATACAGGTATTACTCAAGTACACACTGCTTGCTTACAGGTTTCCAACCTTTGTTTCATCTGATCAATTTAGTAGTACGTGAACAGACATTGTATTCATATTATCAGTTTTCTTAAATTCTTAATTTCATTAATTTCTCAATTTATTACCAATTTTCTCAAGCAATGTCTTCATTAGTTTTAATCATTCTTGCTATGCCAACACCAAGATTTTGAACACCACTGCTAATGCCACAGTTTTTGAACAGGCCTGCTTTTGGGTAATTTGAAATGATCAATAAATAATGTGTTATTATCGTATTTGATTATATACCTCTGTTCCTCAGGTCTGACACCCTGTAAGGAGACTAAACACACAACTGTCTTACACACAAATGAGCCTTTATAGATCAACAAGAGACATAATGACCATGCCAAGAAAGAAATCAGGTTAATTTACAATACAGAAAAGATTATCCCAAAGTCAGTATCAGATTTGTTCCATGCTGTATTGCTTTTTAGCAAGAAGACAAAGTAATTAGTGACCAGGAAAGCAGTATTCTAAGTACACAATGTCAGCTTGACAAAAGGGAAGGAAGAGAAGGAAGCATCCATTCTATTTTCTAGGCTGAAGATAGAGACAAGGAAGTGAAAGGGTCTTTTGCAGTTTGCAGAGCACATCTGTTTATCTTACTTGTGTCAGCAGATTTTCTCTCTCTTCTACTGGATCGTCTCCATAGAAATTGACCCCACCTATTACAGAGATGGGTCTCCTTTTTCGCCCTCTGTGGTAGCCTACAGTATTGCTTTGGATCACAGACCCAATGGGTGCCAGTCCTGGCTGATTTTCTCCATCCGTGCAGTCTATCTTCTGCGACTCCACTGCAACTGCATCTTCTGGTATAGAGAAACTTCGGATCGACATTTGGCCATAGTCTGAGAGAGGTCTGGGCCGGGATCTTTTTCCAGAGCCCCATTTCCTGGGTGTGACCTTTTGCGAGTCTGCCTTTTCTTCATCCTGGGATGTGGACTTCTTCCAGTGGTCATCAGAAACAACCTTTTTAAATGTGAACAAGTCAAATAAGCCACAGAATTTTCTGACAGTTAATAATTTGTGAGTTTGTCATATGGCTGATCAACTTAACATTTCTAAAACAGAAAGAGTTACCATAAATACAACTAATGCAATTGACAATTCAGGAAGAGGTAACTTTGCAAAGCAGAGACATCATGATGCTTGTGGTGAGTAAGGTAAACACATCCAACCATCAGCACCTCTTCGGCAAACAAGACTAATAACACTAAAAACTCACCTATTACCTATGCAGTACAGATAGGTCCTATCACAAACACTGAATTCATGGAATAGAATCTTGGAAAGATAGCTCTGTGCTCACAGGACTTGAATCTATGCACAAGTAGGATACTATGGATAACACCAGCAAATATAACTCAACTGTGGTTTTGGACTTTTTTACCAAGGCTTGTAGCAACAGGACAAGGGGCAACAATTTTAAACTGAAAGAAGATGGGTTTAGATTAGATATTATTCAGAAATTTTTGACCATGAGGGTGGTGAGGCACCAGAACTGATTGCCCAGAGAAGCTGTGGATGCTCCAACCCTGGTATTCTTCAAGGCCAGGTTGGATGGGGCTCTGGGCAACCTGGTCTAGTGGAAGGTGTCCCTGTCCATGGCGGGTGTGTTGGAACTGGATGATCTTTAAGGTCCCTTCCAAGTCAACCCATTCTATGATATTTCTCTGTTTCACCACTGTTCAGTGATGAGAATGAACAGCAAGGCTGCAGTTTGACCACTTGTAGATCCATGTAACTGTAAGCTGATACCAGACCGGGCAGTCACAGTCCCTCCTACCGCTCACTCCCACAATCCCACTTGGTCAGATCTAGAGATTCTGCAGCCAGGAGTGAAGTAGGTGTGAGAGCTCATCCAGTTTGGAAGGGAGAAGCTCAATTCCCATATGCTCAGGGAGGTTAAAGTCATACAGATTACAATCAGAGATATATTATAGCACAAACACAGGAAAAAATGATGGGTTTAGATAGGAAGCTTGGGAAATGAGCATGTTGTTCCATCTAACAGCACATCTGGCTCACAGAGGTTAATGCCTGCAAGTATCATAACTGCACTGGTATTACAAGTTTGGAAATAAAATAACCTCAGCTGAAATATTTGTTAGAGGGAACATTTTTAAGCATTTAAATGCATTTGAAGTAATACTGTTGTAATTTTTTCTAGCAAAACCCATGCAATTTTCCAGAAAACAAATTAGCACACAAAAATTTATGTTCCCTTTTTCCTCAAATTTCTGATTTCTTGGTGTTTCTTTGCTTTTCCCAGCTCCTTTATAAAAGTAGAAAAGAAACAGAGAAAACGAATAAGTATTACAAAAAAGAAAAGCATTGCCTTGTCTCTCCCTAACTATATTTTGTTCATCTGTTCCAGACCAGATGAAGGCATTCCAGATATTGCATAATCAAAGCAAACATGCAGCCCAGAAACAGCCTTTTACAGTGATATCTGTGACAGAGGATTTCTCTTCTGTCACCTTCTTCTCCACCTGCCATTTTCAGCCAGGCCACTACAAATCCAATGAGTCTTTTTTAGGCCACATGATACAGTGGGCAAATGTTGGTTTTTGTTTGAAAGACAGGTTAAGATTAATTTCATGAAAGCACTTCAGCCAGTAAGCAGAGTTATTAAACAGTCAATATTTTAACATGATTACAGCCGTTATGAAAAAGCTATCAACATCACACAGTGCTCTGCATTCAGTTATTTCACCTACAGCATGAAATTTATTCTAAATAGAGTACTTTAAAAAATTTTGGTTTCTATGGTATAACATCTGCCACTTAAGCAAGAACTTCAGGTTCTCTACAGATTTTTACTCAGAACCAGTTTTAACAGTATTTAATTCAGTAGAGAGTCACTCCCTAACTGGTGCACTGACACAGCTTCAGCAAAGCTGTCCCTTAAGCACAGCCCCTCCAGGTCTGAGCAGCAAAGTCACAGGTTAAATAAGGTTCTTACCTCAGAATCAGACACAGGTAAAGGGTCTCCACATATGCAGTGACTGAGAAAGGAGTTCATGAGAGTCATTTTGTGTTTTTGTTTCACAAAGTCTTATCCATAAGAGCTACAAATGTGAGCACACTCTCTGCATAACCAGTCAGGCAAAGTTCATACCATGATCCTGTACTTTTAGACTGAGGGAAGGACACGTCACACGTCATCTCATAATCTGCTGCTTACACCCTTATCTTGAGCAATAACATTTGCGGAGGACTGCTTTCGTTCTGCAGGACTCCACCTACACTAGTGATCCAAATGACAGCCACATTAATCTCTGCTGTACAATAAACAATGCTGAAGGATGTGTGTTTTTAGGCTTAGATCTGTAAACTGCACTGGATAAAACTAAAGAGAAGACATAATCCTGTCACTGCAAAAACCAGAGGAAACTGGACTGATAATCTCACATTCCTCTAAGTGACCTGCTCAAGCAGGACCTGATCAAGTGACCACTTACTAGCAGGAATAAAAATATCCAGTACACAACTCCTAGGTTCCAGTACTGCAGTCACTTAAGCATAAGTGTGGTTCTTGACACCAATGAAAAAATTCTGAGGAAACAATTGTATTCCACCTGTGACTGGCTTTATACTGGTGCACCACTGCTGACCCCAAGTTACCTTTTCCTAATGAATCCTTTATAAGTGAAAGCAGGTTGGTGTTGTACAATTACTACTGGGAACATCTACAGATATGTACAGATACACATGGCACTTCATATAGGAAGAAAATCAAAATATCATGCACTGGTTTATGCATTGTAAGTGCTGGTCAAAAATTTCAAGACATTTTGAGATTTCTGAGAAGTTAAGGTCTAAGGTTAAGCCATATTTGTTTTTCTGAAATTCACACCTGCTAGTCTAGCAACAGCACAGGATCACCAATGCTAGCAATCAAGATTATTAATCTTGTCTTTTAGGCTGCCTCCTCAGTTATATTTCTTCTGAGACTGCAAACGCAAACAGCTCTGCTTGTTTGTGCTGATGGAAATGAATTCATTTTATCTGAATAGCTAAATTCCTGCAACAGCAAATTAGTTAAATCATTGTATTTCAACTGCTTTCCCTACTCCTGACAGCAGTGTATCTACAAATACAACCATTTTAAAATGAACATTTATCTCAATCCAGGCTACACTTATATTTGCTATTGTTCCCTTCCAATATGTCGCTCTTAGCTCTAGATTCCCGCATTTAAATTTAAATTTTTCTGCAGTGGAGCTGTCTGTGCATTAGCTAGATAATAAAGCTGTCATCACAGCCAGTAGAAATCTAGGATGAAATTTTATTTCCTGAACATAAGCACCCAGGGCCATTTCAAATGTCCAAAGGAATCTGTCTCCACGTGCCATGCATCATGCAAGTATGACACAGCACCTATGGGAGGCCTGGGCCATCCAGAAGCAGCCTCTGGGGACAAAGGGAAGCCCGTCAGGACATCTCCAGCAGTGCTGGGTCTTTTATGTTCCAGGAATCAAGCTGAGCCCCCAAACACGAGCATCAGCCAAGCCTACTGAGTGACCAGCCAGACAGCACTACAGGCAGGAACCAGGTGTCAAGCTGGATTGCAGGTAGGTTTAGATGGAACTACAAACGATGTTCCGCAGTGCTGTGGGCAACCCTGCTTGGTCCCCACCTCCTGCTCCAGCAGTGTGCAGCTTCACCACGAGGTGTCTTCCAGCTGTGTACAGCTGTCTTTGATATCTGCCCCTCACTTCACTTGACAGCTCTTTTTAGTTGGGTTCAACTCCAAATGCCACGTTCAGGTGTGCTGTTAATGGTGTGTTCCCCAGGACCCCCTGACCACACCCAACAGGCTGCAGTGGGAGCTCTCCCAGGCTGCTCCCAGGTAAACAGCTACACCACAGAGTCTGTGCCCAGCCAGACCAAACCCCTCCCATGCCTGGGCCCAGACTGATTTCCCAACCCAGGTACAGCAACTTCAAGGACTTGATCATGATCTCACTCAGCTCAGCTTGGCACTGGTACAACCCTGTTCCATATAATGGCACATGACTGCTATTGGCATTCTCTGTACTCGTTAATAACCAAGGTAAGCAAAATCAGCATCAGGTGTTTAATCACTGAAATCTTAGCTTAGTCTTTAGAGACAGGTTCTTTAGAGCCAGGTTCTCCAAGTGCTACTCAGACCACTGTGTACCTTTGATAAATTCAGCACTCAGAACTGATTTCAGAAGAAGTGCTGCCCAAGGAGCACAAGATCTGATTCGTACAGTACTGATAAAGTGTTGCTTATGTGGATGCAACTTTTATCAGTGATATGGCAAAGAAACTGCCGGTACCTGAAATTTCATGGCAGGACTTCTGCTAGTGCAGTTACACCAACCAGGAATAATCCTTCATCCTCTACACCTGACCCCATTTTCTGCTGCAGAGAAAGCCCAAACGAGAAGTCTGACCCAACAGAGTCTGCTGCTGGTCAGCTTCCTGCTGTTGGCACACTTGTGAGAGCTGACACAGTGATAGCAAAGGAAAAACAAGCTCTGAGTGATTTTTTTTTTTTTGTCAACATGTTGAGCCAATAAACTCCCTAATAAAAATCACCACTTTATAAAGGTTTTGATGACCGTGCACATTGCTGAGGCTCCCTGACCACTAATCTGCATTTCAACACCTGCTGTTACCTATTTGGAGTTTTAAAATTTTATCTTTATGTTCTAAATACAATTAATGTTTTATAACAAACGCATACAGACAAGTACAAAGCTATAAGGGGACACATCTCCTGAAAGTTTTTCCCTACCTGGTAATCTGCTGAGAAGTCATAAGTAGGTGCCTCTTGGAGAAAGACTCCCAGTCTTCCTCTTTTCCAGGAAAAAGAGCATCCTGGCCCCACTTTTGGCTCTTTTTTCTTTTTCTTTTTCTTTTTTTTGTTTTCCTTAGCTACACAATAAGTTGCAATACTTCTTGTTTTGTTATCTCTGCATGTTTGAGCTGCCTGGCTGAAATGTAGTTTTGCTAATTACTACTGCTTTTTTCCAACCCAGAGAAAATAGATAAACAAAATCTAATAATGTCTTTATAAAAATGCACATTAATTTCCAAATGCAATTTATTAAAAGGTGTGATAAATTAAACAGATGATGATTCCGACTGAGTTACGAGGAAAACCTCAGTAGGCTGAGAAGTTTCAGAACACAACTGCTACATATTCTCAGTGAAAAGCTGTGATGGGTAATCAGTCATGTTCTGTAAATGAGAAGGCTTGAAAGTATCACAATACTTGTGCTGTGTCATGTAGGTATCTCTGCATTGATCAAGAATATACATTTCTGCAAATATTTAGGGATCTATATAAAAATGTACAAATTTCTTACACTAGCAACAACAGCTATATAACACTATAATTGGTGACTGTTAAATAGCTATTATTGCTGTATAAGACAGTAACTGCCAAATCTTAGGAACTCAGCAGTAATATTAGAATTGGCTTTTCAGTTCATAGGAGCCACTAAACATAAAAAGGGCCTAGGGATCATGACCTAGTAGCTATAAATTATTATACCACCTTGACCTTACAGTCTAAAAGTCTGGACAACATGTCTCCACCCAGGTACATGATAAAAGGTAACCTCTGCACTTTCTCTCATTGCTAAATAGCCGTGGAAGAACATTAGTAGAAGTTCATTTATCATCACTACTAAATGAGGTCAAAAGCTTGTTTTATGTTTCATGGACATGATCAATACTTTCTTTTTTGCAAACTGTTGCAACAGACATGGAGATTATGAAACTCTGGATAAATAAAGCATCCCAGAGAAAATGTGTTTATTGCTTTCTTTCTAGATTTTATAAAACGATTCTGAAGTGTTATGAGAGCCCAGCGATCCCCTATTGATCCAACAGGCTGACAATTTCCAGCAGTGATACCATCATGGCAATAGCTACCATGGAAATGACTGCCTTTACTGTAGAAGAAAGTACACTTACAGTAATTGCATCTTCAATCACAAACAAACCAGAATTATTAAACCAGTCCAATTCAAGAAAACTTCCATCTATTCCTTTCTAATTAAATGCAAATTGCACTACATTCTTCTTCTTTACATCCCTCTGCCTCCTCTGCCACTAACATCTTTTCTTTTTAATTAGCCTTTGAGAAGACTCCACATAAATGCATTGATTATCTATCCCTAGAATAGAAAGGGCTATTCGAGCAGTGGTCTGCAAGACAGCAAAATATAATTCATGGAACAACTGGAAAAACAAATGCAATTAAACCTATATAAACAAGCAAAGAAGAAGCCATCAAAGTAATACAACCATAGTCAACATTTAACATAAGTTTTAGCTGCTTGGAGGATAATCTGCCTTTTTTTTTCCCCTTCCCCCCGCCCCAAAAAATGGTGTGGAGCCACAGTTTAAAAATTTGCAAAGCACTACTTCTGAGGAGGACTCCCTAAAGGAATACCACTGCACTATACCAGTATGACCTCACAGAATGAATGCAGGAAATACTGTGCGTTTTAGTAAAGAAAAATTATATTACTGTGCCCTGTAACACAGCAAAATCAACCCTCATTAGCAACACAAACTGCTGTGGTAAAACATTAATTTTAAAAGTTTTTAAAATTGGGAAAAAAAATGCATATAATTCACCTCTTGGGATTTGTGGACACCAAAGCTATTGTGGTGTTCTAACCAACAAATACACCTGTAAAACCACATTAAGAGATCAGGCTATATAGATACACAGAAAATTTAGCCATCTATTTTCTAAAGCCTTTTAGTGCAGGTTTGCTTCATTTAACCTGATCCTTGAAAGCCTGCTTATCGCAATCAACAATAAAGCATAAAGCTTTCCCTCTCAGCAATATGCCTCACCAAGATTAGTGAGTTCACCTTGATAATATGCACATTTCACAGATAAGGAACAGATACAAGGCAGTTAAGTCATGTAGAAGCATAGGGCTAGACTGGAAATGACAAGCGGATCTCGTGATTCTCAAATCTGTTCCTCAGCCTCAAGGATTTCCTTCGTCCTCTCCTCTCATTCATTTCCCAAACCAAACCAGCTAACATATTTCTGAATGGCAGAGGGGAAGAGTTTGCAGGGAATCGTATTTCCATTGCAGAAGTAATCTTATCACTCATATAAAAACACAAACATGCTAAAATGAGAAAACTGTTTTCTGTAGTTTTCTGGTGACTTGATACCTGGGGATGGCTGGGTGATGCTCTTTTCCTGTCCCTTCTTTACTTCAGTATCTGAACTGGAACAGCAAGCACATAGTGTATAGTAAAGGGGTATTCATATTCTCTGCTTCTTTTAGAAGCTGTATAGGCATCAATAAACCCTAAATAAATCCCTAAGTATTTTCTGTATTGACTCAGAACATCCCAGATCAAGAAACAGGTCTAGAAATATTTTTTTTAAAAATACTTTATTTGGAAAAACAAGCAACTTTTTCCTTCTTCCAGGCTTTCTTTGTAATACGCACTGGCAAACCTCAAAAGCCAGATGATAACCACAGGTTGGAAGTGGAACTTTATGCTAAGAAAGCAAAACATAAAAAGCCATAAGCCTCTGCCTCTCTTCAGAGTCTCTCCAAAATGAGGTCCTCTGGTTCCTCACTCTCTCCACCCTTCCAGAGCAAAGCCTCATCATCGCTACTCAAACCCAAACCCTACCCCCAGCAAGTCCCAGCAGCAGGCACAAACCCCAGCCTGTGAGGGATGGAGCTGCCTTGGGCAGCTCTACCTGTGCCAACTATGACTTCCTAGAGTACGGGGTAGGGGTACGGCTGCTGTGCTCAGTTCCCCCCAACACTCAGCCAGTCTCCCAGCCTGCCACAGCATCCCAGTACCACAAGCAACACAACAGTCTCCAGATGCCAGAAAGGGAAAATGCAGGTAGCTCAGACGAAACTCTGCAGCTGCCTCTGCTCACTTTGGATATCTTAACCTCCTAGCATTGAGATGGATTTTCAGTGCCGACAAAGCAACACTGCACTTGATGTAAGAAACCAAATCGCATGGCCAGAGGTGCTGTTCCACTTTCTGGGGTACTATTTATTACTGCTGATCCCAGGGTGAGCAACACCTGGGTATTACTGAGGTGCCACTGGACGGCTACAGCAGAGTCAAATATGAGATGCTCTGGAAAGGCAAAGGTGCACAAATGCAATAAAGAAAGGGAGCAGCTTGCCCCAGGCTAACTGCAATGAAGTCTATCTGAGCTCTCCCTGTCACCATTCAAAACACTTCTGCAGGGATGACAGTAACTCCTATATTACCCTACAATTTTCAGGAATGGCCTATTTTATTAAGAACTGCAGAGTTAGTTGGTCACAAACCCAACCCAATCCAGAATTCAGATTACTGTCATGTCTGCCTTTTTTCTTCTTCCTAGTAGTGGATACAGCAACAAATGATTATGGGCTGCACCAAAAGGATGACAGCTCTGCTGTTGAGAGTTGAAAGAGTTTTTGCTGCAACGTAAAGATATTCCTGTCCTTTGAAGGCTCCCTGCTGCATTATTGCAGCGATGGATTCTGCAATTTGGGTTTTTAGCAATGCACAGTGGTTTCTGGTCTAGTTCTGGGCAAGTGCTTCTGGAAGTCACTCACTGAGTGACTGTGAGGACATTGTGTGAATGCATCCTGACTTGTGCAGAGCAGCTCAGAGTTTAGGGCAAATCCAGTGTTGCTTGGTCTCACTGAAACCTCAGTTTTCTGTAAGGTGCTGTTGAGAACCTGTGACAGGGTTCTGCGGCTCTGTCCCCAGGCCCTGCAGCCAGCAAGACCAGAATGCCACTAAGAGTGGTGAGTCCTAATGCCAAATTAAAAGTCCCTTAGGAGTAAACCCAGTTTAAGTAATCCTCCCCACTACTTTACCTAATTATCCTTCACAGTTTATCACATTTACAGTTATATACAGTGGTCGATTAAGCCACACTCTAAACTGCATGTGGATGAACCAGAGGTGAAAAAATCCAAAAGGAAGAGTTCAGAGGGCTGAAAGCAGCTAGCTCCCAGCAGATATGTTCATGCCCAGCCCCACAGCACTCAGGAACTTGAGGCAGGTACTACAGATGATCATCCTCAGAACCTGGCTGCTACTTGCTCCTTGTAGGTATTGAACATGACCACATCCAGCTACTCAGCTACCACCCTTGGTCCTTCACTGTGAGGACACTTTTTGAAGCTAGAAATAGTGAGGATAAACAGTGAGGACATATCTGAGTCCTCTGTATTCCCACCCACACAGCTTTTCTTCCTCTTCATAAGCTGTCCTCCAAGTTAAGCCCTCTGTGCTCAATATTCAGAGCCCAGAGACCTGTACAGGACAAACCAGCTCAACTCTGCCAACAGCTGAGCACTGGGGACTTTATAATGTGGACTAGTTGGGACCAGCGACTTTTGTATGGCATGAACATAAATGAGTCGACAGACAGGTCTTAGAACATTTAAAATATTGTCTGCAAATAAACTGTGACTCAACCATAATTATAGCAGCGTTACCTCTTCACTGTAATTTATCATTCACTTATGGTCATGCAGATAAGGTACTCAAGTAAATAAAAAGTCTGGTGTACTGTGAAGCCAGATGCCAGCAAGGCAACCTAAATACCACACGCTCTAAGAGTTTGTGAAAGACTAGGTGAAATGTCAAATAACTTGATTTTTACTTTTTTGTAACAAATTCAGAACAGTGTTTTGTTCAGGCAACCTTAATGGCTGACACGAGCCAGTCCGAATCAGACTAAGTTTTCATTATTCCAGTGACATGGGGTTCTTTCTTCATGGAAGCAAAGACTATGTGAAGCACTCCAAACAAGTACAGACTTGTACTTAATCATCTCTTCATGCTATTTAAAAGCAACATATTGAATATAAACGGCAGTGGCATGAAGCAGTGGCAAAGTATGAGATGTCACAGATGAGCTTTGGTGACTCACACCTCTGTAGCTTCAGAAGTGCTGGGGCACGGACCCAGGCTGCACTTAATTAGCTCTTCCCTGGGAAGCAACCTCTGTCAGGACCAAAACCCAAAAAATCTCCCCTGCTCCAGTCCAAATCTTGCATTTTGGTGAAACCAACAAAGTAACAGAAGTGGGAGGATCTCAAGACTCAATCACTTAAGAAAAAAAAAACCCAAAACATTGATTCTGATAAACAAATAGATGTTCTTGCATGAATACTGCAAAATCAGCTTTACCATGGTCGGGAAACACAAGGTAGAAATATTTAGTTTCCATATTTGGGAAAATATAGAGATTGTCCAAATTCCACAGATTTCATTTGCTGACTAATCTACTGGATGAGTGGGTAAGGGAATAAACTACATTTGCTTCCAGCTACAGCAGCCAGTCCTGAAAAGAGAACCTATTTGAGCCTGACTGGTTAGCACCTTCTAAGCTTTGTACCAAAATATGTCTCCAAGCTTTAGCAGCTCTACCAGAACACATACTGGCATACATGAAATCTGTACAGAAAAGTAGATCCATGAAACATGGAAACATTGCAAAGTTGTCCATCAACACAGTGTATTTAAGGTTCAGACAAAACCTTGAAAATGTGCCATGTGCATGGCTCCACACTACATCTCAAATGATTGTTGAGAGCAAACTAAGCACTCAGCCATCACAGGAACAACTTGCTGGTCAGGTGCAGTTCTGTAATGCAGAGGTGTACGGTAAAAATGAATTGTAGTCAAAAGTTCAAACCCCAGTGACCTCATTGTGTGAGTACGTGGCATTCACAAAAGTGCCTACAGGCTGAATAAACTCCAGTTAAAAAATAACCTGGCATAAGTATCTTTGGTGCCAAGGTAGCTCCATGCTGTAAAGGAGGAAATGAAATCTTCTGAAGAAATGGTAGGAAGAAACCATACCACTCCCCCTGTTTTGCAGTCACTCTGAGTGCCACAGCTTTAGGGTTGTGTATGAGATGAGATGGGAAGCAGGCATGGAAAAAACAAACAACAGACTTTATATTCCTTGCATAGTAAGATAAAAGCAAACCCTGTCCTGTACAGCTCCTACTTCCAACCCACAGCTACCACCTCCAAAATCTTTGGTTTTTATCGATCAGAAGAGCTGATCTGGATGCAGCTACGCCATGTGAGTGGCCACAGCTGTTTTTACCACGCACAGGAGCTCCAGGCAGTGCTCACAGCAGAGTAAGGGCTTACAGACAAGGGGCCACCACTTCTTCCATCTTTTGCAGAGATCCATCCCACGCTGTCTGCCTGCCCACTACACAAACCCAGAGCTGCCACCAGTGCACACTCTGTGTTTTAGACGACTGAAGCAAGCACTAGAAGACACTCACAATTACTCTAAAATATGTTGCAATATGAAGAGAAAGCTTAAATTACATGTTAGATAATAACAGAACGTGGCATTAAAACTAAAAACTGCAGTAACTTTTATCCACTCAATGTACACACATTCATGTAAAAACTGTACTGATTTGTCAGGAGCCAAGGGGAAGGATCAGATGAATTTCTTCTGGGTCATGATGGCAGATCACCACTAGATGGTAGATGAGCAGCATTAATTCTACCTCCCATTTTATTCCTGAAATATACAACTGGCATCCACCTACACCAGGGCTCTAGCCTCTTCTGGCAGGGTGAAAGTATCTCCTTGCATGTCAGTGGGAATTTTGGAAAATATGGATGGTTGGAGTAGTTCTAGGGCTCCAGAAGAGGAATAACCTCAGAGCCCAGACATTTATACACACTGAGTTTATTTGTTCAATCTTACCATTGCTGCAAACACAACAGTAAACAAACTTGCTTTTCTCCAGCAGAAGGACAATACTGGTAAGCTCTGTAACCATTTACAGTTAGTTTGCAAAAACTGTGCCAAGCTTTTAAAAGTAGGATAGCTTCATAGATGTTTTAATATTTTACAGCGTGAAAGGCTGAAGCTTGTGCAGCTGTAGCATTGCCTTTGCCTATCTCACACCTAAGGTCTGAGATATTTTAGTCAAACTGAGGTGGCTTAAAAGGTATGTCAGCTTTATTTTGTAAATAACTTGCATATTTATACAGATCCAGATGGATTTTTGCCCCAGTGAATTTTTTCCAACAAGTAGCAAACCTTTCACTGCTACCTTAGCCCGAATATCTCAAAACCCCATTACCACACATTGCTGGGGCTCAGCTAAGCCTCACTGCTTCAGACAGGTGCAGGGTATGTCTGACAGCTCTTCACCAATGCTGCCAAATCACTGCAACTTCTCTGCTGCTAACTCACACCACATTTTAGGTGGGGGCATAGTGTTAGCATGTGAATTTACCTCAGAGGTGCTGCAAATATATCTATTTATCCATTCACTGAGAGTATGAAATCATGCATTAGGGGCAGTGAAAACAACAGTGTCTTCACCGAAACAACAGTAGCAACAGACTCAGCCCAGCATCTGAAGTACTGCTGTCTGCAGTTGGCGAGCAAAAGAATAAGCAAGCAGTTCACCCTCAGTATGGTCATCACTGCACAGGGAAAACATTGGATATAAACGAATGCTTAAACCTCTGTACTGTGTCTTTCACGCCACACTGCTCTACAAATACTGCCATGTTCTGCAAGGTTTCCACAGGCAAAGTGTTTTACAGTAAGTCAACAGTATTTCAAAATACATGGACTCCTTAAAAAAGGCCTTTCAGTTGTGAAGGAAATACAGCCAGACCCTGCTCAGGCTGGTAAAATCTGACAAGGCCACATGACAAGGTGGTGTATCTGCAGGGTGCAGTGAGCTGTCCTTGAAAACGTACACAAATAGCTTTGTTGCCAAAAATTCCTTTGATATTAATGTGCAAAGAAAAAATAATTTGATATTAGCATCCAAAGAGAATATATTAAAGGAAATAATTGCTGTCAGCATATTTTAGCAATAACAAGCTGCAGCAGCCATTACTCTGCATTGTTTGCATTGTTTTGCATTAATAAAGACAAAACCTGGTAGGATATATACATAGCTTCTGAACGATTTTGATTTCTTTCTTACCTCTTCCTTTTTCTCTTCAGTACCAGAAGTTAAATTGAGGCTTAGCTGAGAGTGGCTGCTTATGCCACTGTCTTCATTTCCATCATCATAATACACAGTTTGCACTGAGTCCTGGAAGCAAACAGGATTCCTGCCCAGCTTCAGCCCCGGTACCTCAACTCTCTCCTCGCTCTCTGATGAGCTCAGCGACAATGTGCTGTGATGGTTTGGACACTGGAAATTCATGCTGCACTTGACCTTCCCTGCAGTTGGACTTTGAGGCTTTGGAGTAGTTGGCCTGACCGGAACATGAAGGTTTTCGGCTTCATCTGTACACTGCTGGGTAGGTTTTGGTTCATCTGAGTCCGAATAAAAGACTTCATTGGGAAACGGACTAATGTCGTTCAGCGTGGTTGAAAAGCTATCAGAGTCCGGGATACCTGATGACGTTCTGAGGCTTTTATCTTCAGTAACAGCTACATTCATTTCAGCCTCTTTATCCTGAGCAATCACAGGGCTTTGCAGGCAAGGTGTTCCTGGCAAGGAAGGGTCTGGACTGGATAGCGAGGAGGTGCATCTCTTCCTGCCATGATCTGTGCTGCTGGAAACCCTGCGGGAGTAGTCATCGTGCAGCCTGCTGTTTGACCTTGTTCTCTGGGACAGCTCGCTGGGAGAAGTAGCTGTGCTCTTGGGGCCATCCTTCTTCCATGCAACATCTGTAACATTGCTTACAAGTTTCAAAACTCGGTCAAAATCCTTTGCTCTGATAGGGCTCTTCCATCGCTTGGATCTCCTCTCAGGGTTTCCACCACTTTTGTCTGAGTCAGCAGAAGCAACACTCACAGTCCTTGTTGGCATTTGTTTTTCATTTGCAACCTTCAGATCGGCAAGGTTTGAGGTGGACTTCCGTTTGAATGAGCTTTTCTTCAGAAAGTTCAAATTATCTGAACTTTTGCTTCTCCGATAAATGATCCTGTTGTTTTCAGAGTCTTTCACCAAAATTTCACAGATCTGTGGCTCTGTGATAACAGGTGATGTTGGCCTAACACAGTTGTGGTGACTCTGAACTTTATCTATGTCCAGCAAGTTTATGCGGCCAGCACCATAAGCACGCCTGATGCTGCGTGAGCGGTGAGTGTTCCTCAGGAAAGATTCATTGCTCTCCTCTGCATCAGAGCAGTCAGAGGCTAAGCCATCCACTGCATTATGGAAATCATGTAGAGGCCCCGAATAGGAATACCTGTTAGTCTGAACTCGCACCACTGCCCCATTTGAACCATGTTTGCCTACGCTGTTCTCGTTTAAGATGTCTGAGGATTCCCTCGCTTGAATTCCTTGTTGAACTGAAGATTTCAACTTCTTGAAAGATCCCATCTTCCTGATAGATGAAAAAGCATTCCACGTGGATGAGCTGCCCATCAAAACCAGAGAACGAGGCCTGTCAGAGCTGGAATTAGCCCGTTTCCGAGGGGTGGTGAAAAAGCGCACAATTTTGGAAGGACTGAGTTTATCCTCTTGAAATTCCTCCTCATGACTGTTGCTGGTGCTGTGTCCCCCATTACGACTGGCACAGGTAGTTTGGTTTGGGGGCTCTTTACTATCCATAACTATACAAGTAACGGTGGTGCCATTTCCACAGCCATTCGGAAATGTTGTCATGCTCTCGATGCTGTAGGCATGGAGGTGGAGGCTGGGGTAGGTCAAAGCAACACTGCTGTCTCCACCAGCTGACCTTGCTGCCTCCCCTTCATCTGCTGCACCTTGGTTTGCCTTGCCTTCGCATCGACTGGGTGAGCTGAGCTCCTCAGGCGGTGCTGCCTGCATCAGGAAAACAAAAGCCACCATTAAGAAGTTTTCTTACAAAGTCACCAACCAAAAGAAGTTTGAGCTACATTGTAGGAAATAAGACACACACAAAACGAAGGAGTTCTTCTGTGGCAAGCAAAGGTGTGTTGCAGGGGTGCGGGGAAAGCATTCATAACTTCCTCAAAGTGTAATTGCATTCATTAGCAATTTAAGAGAGCAGAATAATTTCAATATATACTTGTTTCTCTAATGCTAATCAGCTAATAAATTCAGTATGACTACCACACCTACCTTACAATGGTAAATACAATCCTCATACACACTTTAAGAGAAAGAAATTCCCAATAACAGCAACCCAGTCTTCCTCCTCAGGTGCTCAGCACTGAGCCCCAAGACACGTGAGAAGTTTTCATCTAAAACATGTTCATCTAGTGACACCTGATTCTCAAACAGGAGGCAAAGAAGAGGAAAACAGGCATAATTTTTCCTACACTTGGTTCTGTTGGAAGGCTGTGTGACACGTGACTGATTTGTCTGCCCCTGGCATGTAAAATCCTAAAAAATTACATCAAGTGCACAGCAAAGTCTTTTTCCCTATAAAAGAAAACAAGAATTAAAAGCAGTACACCCAGAAACTACCCTATGCTGTGGTGACAGCAAAATGCCAACTTAAATCTGAAAGTGACAAGAATGTTTGGGACATGCTGTAAGGGATGTCCTTCTCAGCTAAGCCTGGGAGATCCAGCAGACCAAACCACACTCCAGTGTCTAGAAAAGCTGTGCAGGGACCACCAACCATGCGTCCCCTGCCCCGGCCAGGGGTCTCTGCCCCGCCATGCTAAACAATGCCCTGAAAACCACTGGGATGCCCAGTCTGAAGCTAGCTCCACCTTAAAAACAAAGTTCATGGCACGGTTCTTTCAGCAACGGGCAGAGGGATCTTCGAAAACTTGCCACTGTCGGCGGAGTTATGGGGGCGGCGGGGGGATTTCCCCCTCTCCCCGAAACAAGGAGAGAATGAGTAAGCTGTGCTTTGGGGAAAGCGGCAGCCCCGAACCCTTCTTTGTCTCCTTCCCATCGCAAGGGCCGCGGGGGCTCAGAGGGCAGCGGGGACGTGGGGTGTGGGTGAGGCGGAGGCGCAGCGGCAGGAGGTGCAGGAGCCCGCCGGGGGCTCCTTCTACGGCGGGGACACCGCCGGGGCGCTCGGCGGGACCGCACAGCCAGTCCCCACCTCCACGTGAAACGCGGCAGCTGCACAGCCCGTGCCCGCTGGCTTTAAGGCTGATCCCTCCTGAGCGCACTTCCAAAGTTTGACGAGCCTCTGTCCCTCCGCAGATAAAAGGATTTGCTTGTTGCGCTTCAGCGAGACGCCTGAAACATCCCCCGCCGCAGTTTTTAATCCCCACTATTGCCAAGGCCGCGGCGGAGCCTGCTGGGCAGCAGGGCAGAGCCGGGCCGAGCCCCGCCGCCGCCGCACCCGGGCCGGACAAAAGCCCGCCGGGCACCCAGCCCTCGGCCGACCCTTGCGCCCTGGTACCGCTCGCAACTTTCCACGCGGAAAGAAAACACCGAGCGATAAACGAGCACAAGACGCTGCGCTCGGCAGGGAAGTTCCCACAGAAAGCGGCTCTGGGAGAAACTGCACCTGAGCGGGCAGAAGGGGCGCGGGGGAGAGGCGGGAGAACAAACAGTGAGGTGAGATGAGATGAGATTAAAAGCGCAGGTTGCAGTGTGAAGCGTGCAGCAGCTTCCCCGGGAGGCGGCCCCGGAGAAGCAGGGGGATAAGCTCTCCTTACCTGGAAAGAGCCGTGGCTCCCCGCCGCCGCCGCCCGTCCCGGCCGCTGCCTGCTCCCGCATCGCTATGGCAGCGGCGCCCGGCGGGGCGGGGGGGGGCGGGGCGCGCGCCCC
>VZTJ01002354.1:1925549-2084932 GCA_013397795.1 Orthonyx spaldingii | reverse complement strand
AAAAAAAAAAAAGGAAAAATAAATATATAGAGAAAGGGGTTTGAGGGCTGAGGACCTCCTGCAGTGGGTGATTGAATGACTCAGACCAGGGGTGGAGTGACAGCGAGGAGCATTTTTGTGTGTGAGCCATAGCAAGGGGCTGTGCGTGGGTTTATTTGATTTCGGAGCGATGGTGCTTCTCCCTGGGCTCAGGGAGGAATCACAAGCAGCACCCAATGCTCACTTAAATCATTCAGCTGTGCTGAAGGGAGGAGGGTTACAGCAACTCTGCAGAGGCACAGTGTGCATTAGGCACTTGAAAAGCAAAGCAGGTAGTGTACTATGGTAGGAGTGATGCCACATCAGTAGAAATTACGCGAAGTTACATAAGGTCATCCTGCTTCTGATGCTTATTATAACAAAATAACAGGTCAGCAGAATAATTTGCCAGCGTGACACAACAAAAACACCCACCTGGTTATAGTGTGGCTGCGGACCTCGGGTAACTCCGTGCTGGCCAGAGCAAAAAACCCTGAACAATTACAGCTTTTGATATGTTCATGAGGACAGAATAGTGAATATCTCAGTAAGATTAAGGAAAAGAGTTGCACTTGGTGGGAAGAATTGGGACATCTTTTTGGTAGGAGGCTGCTAGGTGGTATTGATTCATGGTCTTCAAGAACCACACAGTTGCTTGGGGTTTATTTTTCAATTAGTACCAATACTTTTCTTTCTTTAGTCTCTCTGCAATGACAAACTTGCTATCTTGTTGCAGTCTGAAACACATTAACATTCATGGACCCATGTCTTGTGCCAGGTAATTGAATTACCATCTCCACCATGTTTCTTTTTCAGAAAAAAAACCCTTGCTAATTCTACTTTTAGTTTGTCAATTTCTGCTTTTTGTTTGAATTTACTCTATCAAGAATGCCTTGGAATGGAAAAGCTAGAAAAGAATAATTTGAGCAAAACAGATGACAAGTGCTACAACAACATTTATGTGCTATGTCTTTTCAATAACATTTGTTCTCTGAATTTAGCCTGCCTGAAAACTTCAGAGCAATTATAAATGTTCATCTAATAGTCATTATTCTGTTTTTCTGCTGTTGTAGTAACTAATTATTTTCTTCATTATTAATACTAAACTCAAGAATATTTTTTAAAGGATGGATGATCATATTTAAGCAAGCTATTTGTTTTGTCCAGAAAAGAAGTTACTTAATTTTAAAGATGCAGAAAACACAAAATGCCACTCAGTTAAAAATTTATTTGTCTGCACAAGGAATCAGACACAAATTTATAAATTTTGGACTACCTTACTTGTCCTGTTTTAAAAAACCCCGTACATATTAAATTAGAAATTTTATCTGCAGGATAGTCAAGGAAATCTCTTGCAGTCTTAATGTTATTTGTAATATTACAATTGTTTCTAGGAAGCAATACAAATAGCACATATTGACTGCCTCTGTAAGATAAGGCAGTTGCACAAGATAGTCACATTTTGATACGAAATCTGATTATTTTTAATCAGAAGATCAGAACACTGTAATCATGCAACTGTCTTCCTATTAGAACAGCATGGAAGGAACCCTAGCTTTAGTAGCCTGAGATGGAGTTAGTTATGTGTGTCTATGGTACCAAATTGCATAATTACCTGAAGTGGCAGAACTGGAACCAGTGCTCAAAGAGACTTTTATGGTCATTGGCTCAGACATCCATATTCCTATAACTAGTGGTAAAACGACTCTATATTTTTCTACCACCAAAAGTAACGGTAAATTGTCTGAAAAAAAGCAAACACCTGTTTCAGGCAAGAGAGATGTTTTTATGACATCTTCCCTGGGGCTGGGGAAGACAGATTCTGGATTTTGTTTCTCTCTGACCTTGGCAGTCCAGCATACTTTTCTCAGCTTAAGTGCCATATGTGTAAAATATGTGATGATAGGAGTAGTGCCTTATAACCTATGGGTCTGCAAGGACTAATCCATCAGTGCTCCTCTGGCACTTTGATGCTTACATGATGATAGCTATAAAAAGTGTACACATAGGGAAAATAATCTATTATCTACCCTTGCAGAGGACAAACCCTAAATTCCATTTTCTGAAAGGAGTTCAGATTCAAGTGCCTGTTTCAAGACTCAATTGACTATTTTGATGATGGTCCATTAATCTTCTAAATTGAAGTTTGCCAATGTGACTAATAATTTATGTCTTTTAAGAGCACAGGATAGCTCTGAACTTGAAAGATTACACATAGCCTTACTACAAAAGTTAATTTACGTTGGTGACCTGTCTTCGCCTAAACATTACAAACAGCAAAACGGACATTTTGGTTCCTGTCAGTGACACTGTCCTTTTTAAAAAGGCCTTAAAATTCAGGTTCAGAAAATCAATTGAGGAAAACCTTACAAGCCATTCCCTCAGCGTGCTGGAGAAAATAATTAAACTACTTAGCTGGAGATATGAGCCAGGTTTCCAGTTCCAGTATGAAAGGAAGGCAGTTTGCACAAATTCTGTTGTAGGGTCTGTTTTTTATCTAAGCAATACTGAATACCTGAGCTAGATCTCTTCCCACCTCTTGCTTTTCATTACATAATTTAGCAAACTTTGTTTCTATGCCAGGACAGGAATGGCTGCCTTTCTGTCTTGTTACTACACACTGACCCAGAGATGCTGTTTCTCCCCAAAGATCACCTGTTCCTGTTCACATCATCTCCTTTGACCTACTTGGTCTCTAAGGATGAAGGTAGAATTGCTGTCTCCTGCCAAACTAAGAGCATGCTAACCACCTAAAGGGAGAGATGCTGGACATGCCTTCTGCTTTTTCCCGCCAGGCTGTGAGCTGAGGCAGCTCCCCTGGCTGCACCCGAGCTGTTACTGGGCAGGAGGTGGAAGTAAGCATCCAAGGGCAGGGGGAAAGTGTGGAAGGAGAGTGGAAATGCTTTCCACAAGCAACAGGACTCCTGAAATGGGTCCAGACTTGAAAATTTTCTCAGGAGCTGCTCAAGAGTGCTGTGAATTGGAAAGGGCTGGGGAAAACATGCAGGTGCCCTCAGCAATTCCCCATGTGCTGTGTTTCTGCCACAGAGTGCCAGAGTGTGTGAGTGGGAGGTGGGTGTGTGCGTGGTGGTGCTGGGTGGGTGCCTGTAGCAGATTCACAAAAGAGATACGAAAAATCACCAAATTCTGTGGCAACACCACAAACAGGAAATACTTTTCAGTGCGTTCTCTGGAAAAGCAAGGAAATACTTTCTCCAGAAAACAGTTAATTTTTATAATGCATTGTTGTGTCAGAGATTACAATCAGTCATTAAGGTGAATAGAGATTTTAATCTGCTTTGCATTCAATCTCTGATTCAGTTTCAATTCCAGCCTCACCACAAAACAGTACAAATATAATCACAGTGCACAGCAATGAGGATTGCTGTGTACCTCAAAACAACTATTTGTAAAATAACTCACTAAAGATGCTGCCCAACTCTTTTTTGATGCAGCAAAAATCTTGGCAGGCCAATCTATACTGAGTAGTTTATTCAGTCTCATTGGTAGGATGAACACTGCATAGAGGCTAACATTTAGTATTGTGCTGGAATCAGTTGGTTTAAAGCCTGTTTTCACCAGTCTCTGCAGCAGCAGGGAACAGGGCCTCCCTGTCTGTGCCTGCAGCCAAGCCATATGCAGCATATGTTCAGCTGAGGCACTGCTGACACCCCCTGTCAGCATCTGGTAATTTTCCTGGCAGGGACAAGACTTACATGAGAGTTTTAACTCTGAAAGTCCTGAAGAGCCACAGACAGTACATTCCAGAATAATTGTTTTAACCAAGAGCTGAAGGTGCACCCTTTTAACCAGCCAAATGCAGCAGGCTGCAGCATCATCTTTACACTTCACTGTACCAGGCCAAGAGAAGATGCTTCATGTGTGAGAAATTCTGCTATTGTTCAGCTCATAAACAGCTCCTGTTCAGTGTTCAGCCCTTGGAGTCACACGTATTACTGCCTGAGAAACACTGAAATAACAGCCATCCTGCTCCATGCACAATATTCTACATCTTGATTTTCCAGCACTTAATGAAAATACAGTATACAAACAAACACTTGGAAATTATTCAAAATTGACTATTACATCTTTCACTGTTCTGAAGGCTAAGAAACCCTTCCTAAGGCTTACAGTAAGACACCGTGACTTCAACTAAATCATTCAACATCCCAATGAAGCATATTCTCTTTTCTCACTAGTCTTGCTTCTCTCATTGCCTAGAGCACCAAAGCTACACCACTGTTACTAGTAGAAAACAACACGTAATTTTTAGCCAAATCTCATTTTACTGGAACCTCTAAGCTTTTGAGAGCTTATTAGTTCAGATTTAACCTGGTATTAAATGAGAGAGAGCGAAATCCAGGCTTTATAGCAAGTATGAAACAGCTTTGCTAAGACATAGTAATGAACAGTAATTAGCATATGACCAAGTCCAGGTTCTTTTCACTTAAACCAGGAGCTGTTTTCCCAGGCAGGATATTGAGTACTTGTGACTACTTTCTGCTGCAGTATTCTTACATGGAATCATGTGGTACTTTCATCCTATGCTGAGAGTTTTGGAAAATACTTCACTGGCATCAGCAACACACTTTTGTTCCCATAAACTTCTACCTATTTCCTGACTTTCCCTTAATGGGTAAACAACTCTTAGCTTTTAAGTTGTTAGCTTAGCTAATTATGCTTAGAGCTACAGAGAAACCGCTCTAATTTACCAAAGACTCCTAAAAGCTCAGTTTCGTTTGGGTTTTACTTATTTCCTGGAAAAGCACAGCAGCCAACTTGACAGCCATTACTCCAAGAAAACTGGCAGTGAGCAAGTTGCTTAATCCTCAGCTTACTTGCATACTGATTTCATACCACAAGTTCAGTTAGAGTGCATTGCTAGAGCTGTGATCTTGCAAACGTTTCAAGTAGGTGATTCTCTGCTATTGCATGCTTAAAATCACACTGATCTGAAGAGATAATCTACAATAAATGTGTGAGCAATCAATAGTTAAACTGGGGGAGTAAGGGCAAAGGTCAGCAGTGTGACTGTTTATTTTCAAAGATACGTTTATTAATGCACAGTTGTATTTGAATTAAAGTGAGATTGCTCCAACAGTTCCTAGAGCAAAACTGTGTCTTGGGCTTTGGCCAACCTTAAGTATAAGTCTGAAAGCAAAATTCAGGTTTAGTTTGTAGTTCTGAATTACCACTCTTTGCAGGTGATACCAGGACCAAAATCAAAGAGTGTCTCCTTCCTTGCCTAGCAGGAAAGGCAGGAGCTACCATTTTGGAAGTAATTTTCCTTATTTGTAGATGGAATTAAACCACATTGCTTAAAGTTTTCAGGTCCTGTCTTTTTCCTTGCAAACAATGGAAGATTATGGTTTTCATCTGCATACAAAACAGTGAGAATAGCTTTTTAGAAACAGTATGTTACAACACTTTTTCAGTGCCAAATACATTACAACACAGACCAATAGTGCCAGCTTCTCCTGAAAAGGTTTCATAGAAAGAGTAATTAATACTGTAGTTTGCACAGGCTACACCATAGTATGGTCACATTAAGATACGTTTGGTCACTGCATCTTTCTCCTGGCTTCCCAAAATGTAGGCAACAGATCAGCTTAGTACCTTTGGCAAAGTCTGCCTTCCAAAATTTCTGAGATGACAGTGGAGGTCAGCACTCCAGCCCAATGCCATCAGTGATGCCACACCGGTGCACACAGCCACCATGGCTCAACTCTGTGGCTGACTGGGCTTCTGCCCAAGAAAGGTGGGTCCAGGAACCTGGGGTAATGTCAGGGAATTTGTCCCCCAATGCCACTGCCACTGGGATCCCCTTGAAGAGCACAAGCAGCTGGTTGCATGGTGTGTGAGCTCAGCAGTGAATAATGCCCGAATGGCTTTGCTAGATGAACTGTGCAGATTATCTGCAACTCTAAAACTATATACACATTAACAGACAGACAAACCACACTGCAGCCAACACACAAAACTTGTCATATTTTGATTTTAGTCTCAGTCATGTTATTGCACTTAACTGGAACAACTAATAAAACCATAACTATAAAATGTAATTAGTTACCACCATATATACCTAAATGGTTATGTCTTCCAGCAGCCACTAACTACAAGGTCTGCTCTTCTGGATAATATTTAATCTAAATGTATGAAAATCCATTGCGTGAAATATTGTCCAGTAATAGTACAAAATTTGTTCCAGAAAACCTGTTTGGTTTTTGAAAGAGCCTGTTGTTGCCTGGATCCTGGGCTAAGTTCTGCTGAGCCCCCTGTAAGCCCTTAAATGCCTTTGGGAGGAAAAGGGACTCAGCATGATCCAGATGCAGTCAGTACCTTGCGGGACTGAGCCTTAAGTTAATATATAACAAATGGCTGCACAGCAGTGTGTGAAATCAGCAAGTTAAATATACACTTGGAATAACTGCAACGCAGAAGGAAGAATATTTACCAGAGCATTTCATTAAAATCTTTGTCTTGAAAAGTCTTGTATGCAGCATTCCTATATATTTACCATATGAAAGCAAAGTTTGGGAGTGTGCTGGTGAAAGTAGAATTAAGCAGCCAAGGCAGAAATAATCTAAAGCTGCAACCAAAGCCCCTTCTAGTTAAATATTGTGCAGTTTGTGAGCTGGTTATTATCTGCTGGAATCTATTCTGAGCAAGCTGCACCTGATAGTGTGGACAAAATGGATGACTCAGAATGGTCCGCGCAGAATACACATCCGGGAAAGTGAAAATAACAGGGAACCTCAAAAGTTTATCACCCAGCTCTAGTACTGGCAGGTGTCAGCAGCAGAACCAAATGCCAAAATCATACCTGGTGATACTGAAGCAAATGAAAGAGGCAGAAATCAAAGGTTCAATTATGTCTTTCAGAGCTGCAAAGTGGCACAGGAAGGCAACCAGGTGTGCAGCAGCCACTGCTGGTGGGGAGCGGAGTTATCCCAGTGACAGAACAGTGTGGAAAACTAGATAGACGCCTGCCAGAAATGCACCAGGGACATGCGCCTCCCTTGCTCTTCCTGCCTGGTGTACAATGGGGGTGCAGCTACACTTTCCCAGGGACCCACATTTATCCTGGGAGCCTGGCATCACATACAGAAATACAGAGTGCCCCTGGCTTTGTGCTCTTCAGTCAGAAGCACCTGTACAGCTCCCTCCTGTACATCCGTGTATAGAAGACATAGTTCTATATTACAGAAGATCTGCTAGAATGTGATTCAATCTTCCCTTTTCCTCCCCAGAAGATATAATCAAATTTCAATTGCTTTTTTTTCTGAATTAGAAAGATGTGAAGAATAACTGCAATTATGAATGCAAGAGAACACTAATTCAAAGATAAATTAATTTCTGTCTTACAATTCTTGCAGTTATTCCATGAACAAACAAAATGAGAATCTTTAATGGCAATATCATATTCATTTCTTAAAAGTGGAAATGCCAACAGATTTCCTTAATAATAGGTTTACATATCCAAGATAATTTTCAAAACCTAATTAATAATTTATAATGAAATATGAGGCTTCATATTATGCCTCATGCAATAATCTGAAACTCAGACATTATGGAATTCCCTATTATTAATTAAATTTATTTTAGCTGAATGCTCTGCTGGGATACCAGTACCAAGAAAGTTAACTGAGAGGATAAAGACAGAACTATAACTCCCCAATGTCTGGCTTATGCTCAAGGCCTTCACTGAAAAGGAGGAAACAAACTCCTCAGAGCCGTGCTCTTCTCATGCAGGACTGGGCTTTTACAATTTTAAGCCTTCTGAGTCAACCACAAGGTCCACAAAAGTTAAGGGGACTTTCCTCTGCTTCTATAAATCTTTAAGTAAAGCTTATCAAAAAGGCTAAGTCCAAGCAATTTTCTTGGTCTCAGGTTACTCACCAGGGTGCTCATCTAGGGTGTTGCCATATAAATACTGATTCTGATTATAGTGCTGGGAGGGGAGAAAATGAAGAAAATACTAAATATATCTTTGTGGTTTGAAATTTTAGGAGAAACTGAAATGTAAATAATACTACATGGCACAAACTGATCTCTAGTCAATCTGCAACTCACAGAAAAGCAGGTTGAGTTGAGATTGGAAGACACCTCTGGATACCATCCAGTCCAGCCCCTCTCACAGAAGGGTGGAGGTTGGAAGACACCTATGGAGGTCACCTGGTCTAACTCCCCTGCTCAAAACAGGTTCAGCTACAGCAGGCAAGCAGAGCTGTGTCCTGCCAAGTTTTAAATAATATTTTCAAGTCTATAAGGATGGAAATCCTACATCATCTGCGGGCAGCGTGTTCTGCTATTTCAGTAATTTCAGAAATTTCCTGTATTTCAGTTTGTGCAGATTGTCTCTTGCCTTTTTATTGGACACCAGTGAGAAGAGTCTGTCTCTGTTCTCATTATCCTCTTTACTGCTTTACTCCCCTCAGGTATTTATGCACATTAATACGATCCCCTCATCATCCTCTTCTCCAGGATGAATGGTTCCAGCTGTCTCAGCCTCTCATCATATTTCAGATGCTGTAGTTGGTGTAATAGGTACTGCTCCTAGTTTTGTATGCCCTGCAAATGTGCGGAGGGTGCACTGTCCCATCAAGAATGGAGATGTTAACCAGTACTGGCCACCACACTGGTGTCTGAGGTACAGCACTAGTGCCTGGCTCCAGATGGACTTCATGCCATTGGTCAGACATCTTAGAACCCAGTGGTTCACCCTATTTTACATTCCCTGACTATCCACTTGCCTAGTCCAGGCTTTATCAGTTTGCTTGGAAGCATGTTATCAGAAACAGTGTCAAAAGTTTTGCTAAGACCCACTGCTCTCCCCTTGTCCTTGGAGCTGGTCATTTTGTTGTTGAAGGCTATCAGCTTGACCAGGCATGATTTCCCCTTTGTAAATCCATACTAACTACTCCCAATCACTTTCTTGTCCTTCATATGTTTGGAAATGGCTTCCAGGAAGATTTGATCCACCTTCTTCTTAGGGACTGAACTGAGGCTGATTAGCCTGTACTTTCCCAGCTCTTCATTCCTATTCACAGATGCCGCCCTGTAGCCTCCACAGACAAAACCCTGCCATGTAAACCCACGACACTCTTATATTCTTCCATTTGATGTTCAAGTTTTAGGAGCTTCTTGTTCATCCATGCAGACCTCCTGCCATCCTTGCTTGATTTCCTGCTTGTTGGACTAGAGCATTCAAGAGGTGATTCTTGCAAGTCAACTACCTCTCTTCACTCCAAGATGTTATACCACAGAAATCTTCCAAGGCTATTCCTGAAGAGGCCTGCTGTCTCGAAGCCCAGGGCTGTGATCCTGCTATTTGTCCTGTTTTGTCCTCTAAGAATCTTGTACTCCATCACTATGGGTCACTGCAGCCAAAGCTGCTCCCAGCCTTCACATGCTCAGCCAGATATTTCTTGTTTGTAAGCTCAGGGAGGTCCAGCAGAGCTCTGTTGCTCATTGGCTCCTCAGTTGCCACGGTTTGGAAGCTAACTCCAATGCACTCCAGAAATCTCCCGGATTGCTTGTGCCCTGCAGTGTTGTCTCTCTGGCAGATATGGGAATGGTTTCAGTTGCCCATGACAACCAGGATTTCCATCATGAGATAGTTTAGCATCTGGTAATATTCATGTGGCTGCAGAATTTCTGCCTTTGATTGCTCCTAGTTGGAAATCTGTTATATTTTCAGAAGGCCATTCCCCCTCTGGAAATTACTATTGCATTTTACAACCACTGCCAGCAGCCTCAACCAAAGCAAAGATGTCTTAAGACTTCTTTGGACACTAAACACACTGCTAGCAGTAATATTTTCATACTGGTGACCTGAGTTTGGACACGTTGATAAAACAACACGTTTTTCCCATGGTGTATATGCTTCACAAGTACAAGAGTTGACTTTCTTCCACTACTTTTTGTGATCTCAAAGTTCAGTTGGAAAATGTAGAAACATGGAATACACAGTTCACCTACCAATAGCTCATGCCAAATCTCCTACTGTAGTCAGAACACAGAAAAATAGCAACAAAATAAATTCAAAAAAAAAAAAAAGAAAAAAAGACAAAAGTAGGCATGTCTGCATGTCACTGTATCAATTACATTAAGGCTTCTCAATCTTAACAGCCCCACACAATACAAAGCAGGCCCTGAAAGAAGGGCAATCCTCCCTGCAAATATTTAGTTTAGCAACTGCAAAGTAATCCAGGCACAGCGCTATTCATAAGACCAATTCATCACCAGGTCATGCAAGGCAATTAGGCCTGAACACAAGATGCAGAGGGGAGCAGATTAACAACCACCAAGATGTTTTAAGTGATCCTGGTTTATTTTTAACAATATTTTAAAGCCTCTGAGAAGATTAATTCCTCAGCCCAAGAGCTGAGTACCTTGCTGCTGCCAAGGTAAAATTATGTACTAATTGAGTTCTCAGCTCAGGAATATTCTTTGTAGGACTTGGGAGTAACACTATTTTGATGCTTCTAATGTCAGTGCACAAAAACCACCACTGTCCTCCTCCCTGAAAGTTTTATTTCTTTGGAACAGTATGAAAAAGTTCCTACAATTTTCTCTCTTCCTCATTCTCTTTTTCATGCCCTTGTGCAGAAAACACACAGCAGATTACAACCATAAAAGCAAAGCCTGCTAATGTGTATTCTTCAATCATGAGAGCCTGTTTCATAGGGAAAACTGTAAAACCTTCAACAGGTACATTATCTCTTTGGTATTATCAGTGGCAAATAAGACAGTTTCTTACACTGAACTTAAAATGTAGCTGGTAGAATAAAATACAATAAATATATCTATTGTGAAACACAGCAGATAAGATGTCAATATTAAAAGAAAAACTAAAATTAAAAGAAAAAGGTATACTGGAAATAAATAGTGAAATATCCAGGACTAAGTTTTTAGCCATATTTCTGAATCTCGTTCTCAAGAGAAAGTTGTTAGGAAGGACCTGCTGCATTAAATTGAACCAAAGGCCGTCTAACTCTCTTGTCTCCGAGTGGCTTAAGGAGGAACAGGAAATAAGATGAACACAGAAAAATTTTCCATTTATTTTACTTTCCCATCTTCTGGCAGTCTACAGTTTATCGTCTTCCTAAATTACAGGCTGCATTCAGAATACCCTGTTTTCTAGTCCTCTTGGGGCACTTTTACCACAAATTTTTCTGCTTCCTTTCTAATTGTATAAATTCTTTGGATTTTATATCCTGATATCTCACCAAATTTCCCATAATTAATTGGTACCCCAAGTGAAATATATTCCTTTTGGTTTGATTTTAATCTCCTGCCCAGATGATTTCTATTTGAAAATCTAGTCGTGCTGGAGAGTGCTGAGAGCTGGGTGCCTCCAGCCTTCCGAATATGGGTGTTGAAAGAGGTGAAGTAACAAACAGGAAGGATGGGTTTCCAGGAGAAAATCAGAAAAGGGAGCACAGTTGACCAGACAACATATAGGCACATATGCAAGTTAGGTTTCTGGACTATTGCCCAAATATTTAAATGGTGGTCATCCTTGCTTGTTGTACCATTAGGAGGGGATTCCTGTTTTTTGACGATCTCAATGTAATACATAAATCATAAATAAATAATTCCTTAAAAGCATGATGTTCTCAATCTTTTGTTTTCTAGCTTCTCTAGATGCTTCTCATATTTTTTGCTGTCTTTCAGGTTTTCAGTAACATATTTAACTCAGCTTTCTTACAAGTTGAAAAGCCAAAGCCCTACTAATGAATGCCACCAATTACCCAAATTTGCTTGTCCTCTCGCAACAGCCGGTGCACCAGAAAGTATTCCATGTTAACCTTTTCTCCAGTGCGTTACACAAGTGTGTGACAGTGAGGTATTTAGCAAACTTGGCTATTTTCTTCCTGGATAGCTAAGCTGTTCCATCAACAACATAAAAATGTTTTAACAACAACAGCAACAAACCATGCAGTATGTCAAGGAGCCACAGAGCCCTTGGTTCATTGTTGGGAGGTTACTTTTAATTACAAGGTCCTGATTAACACACTGGAACAAGGCAATAGCGTACTTCAAACAGTTCCAAATCACTGTACTTAAAAATGCTGACCCTTGTCATAAGCAAGGACAAGTGACGAAAACAAAAGGAAAACTGTTTTGGCTCTGAGTGAATTCCAAGTTCCACGACACAATGTTGCAGAAACTCAGTAATCTATAAAAACCAACTCTCAAACATTAATTTTGTAGTACCATAAACTAAAAACTCTTCCCATTAGTAATGCAAATCCCAAACTGATGGTATCATTCAGGAACTTACTTTTTAAAAAGGTTTCTGTACAAGATTTTCCTTTTCAACTCTTGCATTGATTTTTTCTAGTTGGTACAACCTAGCATATCCTCCTCCTCCTCCTCATTACTATTATTATTATTATTACTATTATTATTATTATCTGGTTTATTTAGCCTGTTAACTGGCTGAAGCATTTTACTCACACGTTTTGCCCAGAGGCAGCATTATCTGCTTCTTAGAATAAGCATTCTGGTTGTATTTCAGTCTCCGCAACAGTATTAATGCAGGGACAGATCCTGGCTTCATTTGAAGCTCTTAGCTGCAGTTCTTCCATATGGACGTAAAACATGAAATTACCATAATTAAGACCAAGTTGAAAATACAAGAGAATAAGGAAGTACACTCCTCATCATAGCAATGTTAAGCATGGTAAAAATGAATCCAGAAGCTTTTGTAGAGAAGTTTCCTTCCTTAGAAAGAAGGAAACAACTGACAAAATGTGGGCTAAGCTCAGTAGCTTCTGCACTGCTGCCTCAAGAGGGTACCTGGGTGAGTTGCTAAACATCTGAACTTTGAACATTACAACAGACTCTTATTTTCGGCTGCAGCACGTGCATGAAAGCCTCCTTTATTTTCTCATCCCAGGAAACGGAAGCCATATGAAAGAGAACACCTTCAGATTACGTAAGCAGTGCTGGCAAGTTTAATCTAGAGTCACAGAATACAAGTAAAATAAAAACCACTGGAATGATTAATTCGTGCAAATCTCTACTCCTTAATTTAATCAGAAAACAAATGATAACTCTGACCAAGATAAATGATCAATTACTTATTAAGGCTAACAGGGTGCAGCTGATAGGGCCTAGTAGGTAAGTCAAAGTCACTTTTAGCTAGAGTTCAGTGGGTGAGTCCAGTAGGATGGTTTGGGTGAATGAAAGATATGAGTTGGCTTTAAATAAGACAGCTGGTTCTTGCAATCAAATTAACTCTTACTTGATACTGTGCACAGAGCAGTGGGAAAATTGGCCTCCCAAGAGCAGCGCTGGTAGCCAGGAGCATATATAAGGTAAGCCCTGTGTTGGAAAGCCAGATTACAGCTTAGTTAAACTGCTCTCGAATTTACTTAACGTAATTAAACAAACCCAGTGTGTTTTCAGAGAGCAAAAAGCATTTCCATAACACAAAATCAAAATATTAAAAAAATACAGAAGTACAAAATATGGCATTCTGACTGTCTAACAAAAATTCTGGATGAGATCAATGAGTCTTGCCTTGAAGCCAAGCAGCAATGGTCCCACAGACTGCACTGCAACTGCAGGTCAGGCACTTTCCAGCTGTCTCAGGTACAGAGGACAGATGTGACACAAATGTCTCAGACACAAGTGATACTGTTCAAGTGTTAATCTCACTCACCTCCCCCTACTCCGAACCAACACACAGCTTGGAGGAAGTTATGTGTATTAGCAGGGATTGAATTTGCTCCTGGTGGGACACAGGATAAATGGGCTGCTGACAAGCTAGATACCAGCCCTTCTCTGCAGTTCTTGCGTGCTGAGTACCTCTCAGCTCTCCTGCTGAACCTCAGGCTCAATGGAACTCTTAGACCAAATGACTAATCAAACCAAGCTCTACAGCAGAGTTGTCTCCATTTATGGTCAACCTACTTAAAACTCAAAATATTCTCGTAAAACATATACAAAATTTATTCAAATTCAAAATCAAAGGTTGCTATGGAACATGTGGTGAGAACCATACTGAGAAAATTTATTGTTTTGAGGATGAAGTGTCCTGAACAGAGATCTTAGAACAAAGATGGATTTTGAAAAAACTCTTGGTGTTTTTCATTAGCATGAGGCGTAGCATTCTTCTTCCCTTCCATTTTCCCTCCAGGAATACAAAAAAGGGAAAGAGACAGAGGAATGTTAAATGATACAATATCTCAGATATATAATTGTTCATAATGATGTAGGTGCTTTCCTTGTTAACTGGGCACTCTGTGCCAACAGTATAAGTACACACAGATTTAGTAGGCTCTGTCTGTTCAACAGACTGGATGCTGAAATTTGCACTGCACTTGGAGCTGGATTAAAATTGTGTGACAAGTAACTCTTCTTATCACAATAATGTGTATTATTATCTGTTGTCATGGCTTCAAGTAACGACATTTCAGGTAGCAAAAGTAAGCCATGTTTTGCGTTCCTATTGAATCACTACTGCATTTAACTAATATGAATTGGGGTTTCAGACCCATAAACAGTTTTCCTTCTGTTTAAAATAATCCAGCTAGTACAAGTGAAACAACTTCTCTGGAACCACATACCTACACACAATGTTAATACTTTGGGAACAACAGCAAAATCAAATTCTCAAAAGACCAAATAATACAAAGGACTGTCTCTCCCCCAGAACAGAACACTAACCAAAATGAGACCTTTTGTGTGCATTAGCAAGGATGGTTAATGAGTGTTTCCAATACAGACTGATAACCACGTGACTGAAGAACAGAAAATGTGGTGCTTATATTTATAAAGAAGGAGGTTTGCCTGGGAAATCGACTGACTCCTTATTCTGACTCTGAACTTCATAAGATTTTACAGTCAAATCTGAAGGTAGGATTGACTGAGATATGGGGAGCTCTGTTCCAAGTGAAGCAGTATCATAAAGAAGTTGATGACAGGAGACAGGGGTGGTAGCTGTGCACAGTGAAAAGAAGAAGGGTATGCAATTTCAGGAATCAATCAGGGAATCAGGAGGAGGAAAAACTGATGTGATGGTCCTTATGAAAGTAGCAGTCAGGGCAAACATCACTGAGGTCTAAAGAGATCACTCACTGAGCCTATAATTAAGCAGCCCTTTGCCTCTGCAGGGACCCAGGATTGTCGTTCCCTGAGCGACAATGACCCCATCTCCCTGTCTTGTAGTTTAAAAGGTCTGGTCTGTATGGAGCTGCAGACCAGGAATCAGTGACAGAAAACACAGTTATTGTAGAGTAACATGCTTTTATAGAGAAATAAACCTTGTAGAGATAATGAATTCTACGTCACAGACAGTTTACCTCCCTGCTTCCTCCTGATACAGAGTGTTCCCTGCTGCAAGGAATTCAGTAGCTTTCACTGCTTTTTTTTCTCCATGGGCTTTTTCCTTCAGTAATACCTAGTCATTCCTCGCCACCAGATACCTCTTCTCTAGAGAAAGTCTTGTAATTTTCCTCTGCCCTGTAGCTTCTCAGCCTGGAATTTTCATCTGAGATGAGCTCCTCAAAGCTAAATTATTTCCTCCTCATTTTTTAATTTTTGTATTTTTTTAGGGAGAGGGCAGAAAGTATTTGGGTTGTTTTCCTCATAGATTCTTTTACAGAAGGTCAGTATGGCTCAGCTGACAGCCCAAAGAAACAATTTGGCTTGCTTTTTTTCCCAAAATTCATAGGCAAAGGATACAAATACACCTGAAAAGACAAAAAAAGCCTCTGCTCTTCCAGTCTCTGCCTTGCCCAGCATAGAGCCACTCAAGTGGGCACTCTTAAAGCCCTGAGATCTAACATCACACCTCTCCTCACGCACATAGGGTTTAACACGTAGGAGCTATTTAATCTCTTCCAGGAAAGTCAAAGGGAAGACTTACAACCAATATAACATAATACCATTCATATTCTCATTACCTACCTACCACATCTGGTACTGGTGTTTTGTTGCTAGGATATTATGTGTGTGTTTGCACTTTTGTTTCTACAGTAATCCATCAGAGCATTCTTAGATTAATACAGTATAAGACCATGACTTGAGCCAGGTTCACTCCTTGACTCCATGCTTGTCTCAGCATTTTGCAATTCTATAATATGCTAGGGAAGAACAATTTCACGCAGGACAAAAAAAAAAAAAATCTCTTTTCTTTTAATAAGTGGTGCCAGCCACTGAATTTCTACATACAGTGGTAAACCTGTCACAACTAGAAATTAAATACCTTAATCAGCAGATTCAAACTTGTGTGATTTTTCGTTTTGCTTCACTTTACTAATTGGTCAGTTGTGCCAGATAATTTGCTTAAATCCAAAACAGACCAGGAAGACTTAAAGCAACGTTTCAATGGTCAGGCTGTGCAATTTGGATTACTAGTTTTACACGGTGGGGATGTACATTGTCTTAGCCAGTCTTTGAATATATTGGCTTATAAAGGTAGAGGTCTCTCCATGAACAAACAATCTGTCCGCTGCCCCAGCACTGCAAAGTACACACTGATTTCCTTGAAGATGGGGTTGCTTTTGACAGTTGCAGAAAAGGGTCTTGAGCCTACCTCTACTAAATCAATTCATTACGTAACTGCCATTCAAAAGCTGTCCACGCTTCATGAAGCATATGAGGATTGCTGCTGCCACTGCTCTATACTGTCACAGGATCTCAGCCACAGCTGTAATTCTCATCTAGTTGGGAAGCTTGTTAAAACCCTCTAATTAAAACCCTCCATGGCCTTATTCAAGTCCTTCTTGCAGCCCATGACCTTTTCCCCTCAGCTGGGACACATACAGGTACAGCAGTCTGCTGTATCACAGCAGGCAGGAAAAGCATTATGGTGTCCAGCTCCTAGAGACTTCATTTTCCCATAAATACTTATGTCTTTCACACTTACTGTTGTGTTGAATAAACTACAATGACACTATGTCACGAAACGTAAAAAAGAAGTTCCAATATTTGGAATTATTAATTGGGCAGGGACTAGATAAAAATGCTGCATCTTCATTTGCTCATAATAATAATTTTTCAAGCACCACAAACCACAAATATTTCCAATATAGTCACATTAAATTATTCAAATTATAATAAATAATTTCCCTTTATCCCCTTCTCTTTAAGTATTGCATGTGGAAAAACATTCATGCAACTCATTAAGAGGCACCAATTTGTTCTGAGTAACAGCCTTAGTTTACCAGAGCTGCTTCACAAATTCTTGGATATGAGTTCTGCTCATGTCCTTCTAGGACTCTGAAAACAAAATATGCAGAGAGAGCAGCATCAAGGCCTGGCAAACCACTCTGTTCCTTTTGTGTTGGAATCTAAAGGACAGTTATATTTAGAAGACAAAAACTGCAGGAGAAACAAGGACTGAAACAGATACAGTAAATAGACAAGGTTCTTTTCAAACCTCATGGGACAACACATTGGTATTCTTATGAGAGGAGAAAAAAAAACTTGTCATTAAATATGTGATTCTCTGGGAAGATTTATAGCCCTTCTGAGAACAGATGACATGTAATGCCACTATCAGGAATGACATTGTAAATTGGAGGGAAGGCAACAAGCACCAATTAACCACTCACAACCTTGGCATATTTGGTTGTTATTCATTCATTTGAGATTTGCTTGCTGATTGTACTAATCAACAAAAAGGAAAAAACCTTTGCGAAGGATTTATAATGTCTACAAGGAAATCTTCATTTCCAGCTCTCCCTGAGAATCTGATTGGTGCACCATGTCTGCAGGAATTATGTCCATCAATTTGTTTCACCTAAGGGCATGAAAGAAGGGGGCAAGGAAAAACTAACTTAGTTTTAAATTCCCTGATGAGCCTTACCTGCTCACATAGTACATTCTTCCATCCAGAAATGCAGTCTGATTGGAAAAGGAGGAATTAAACCATTTGCCAAGGATTTCTAGATAACCTGCGACTGAGCCCACCAGAGGCTGCAGTGAGCCAATGAGACCCTTGGGCATGCTGCTGCTATGCATGTGCACATACTGGGATGTGGAACATCAGTGACACACAGCAAGTCCCAGACTTAGGGAGCACAGCCCATCATGTTCGTGAAACAAAATCCTTGTCCATAGGCAGAAACACATGGCTCTCCTAGAGCTTCCCAGGATTCATGTATCTCCAACAAGGAAATTAGTTCAGAGTGTGACAAGTGCCCACACCACACAGTGCAGTCACGATTTTATGTCTACCACATCATTCTCCTGGAGAAACTGGCTGTTCATGGCCTGGACAGGGGCACTGTTTACTGGGTAAAAATTAGATGGCTGAGGCCGGACTGTGGTACTGAATGGAGTTACATCCATCTGGCAGCCAGTCTACAGTGGTGTTTCCAAGGGCTCACTACCGGTGCCAGCCCTGTTTAATATCTTTATTGACTACCTGGATGAAGGCTACTCAGGGTTTATCTTAGAAGGACTTTATACTCGTTTCAGGCAGAATCAAAGAACTCAATCCTGGAGCTCTTATCTGTGATATTAGCTGCAGTGAGGCAGAGTGGAAGCCCAGTAAGGTGAATGGGAATTCAGAGAGCTTTGGATGAGATCTCACAATAGCAAAAGGTTGCAGAAGTGAGACTCAAAGCAGACCGCTGGCCATTACAGTAAAGTCAGCCAGGATCACTCTTCTACTAATACTGTTGTAGTGATACAAGACACAACGTGGATGTTTTTGCTGTACAGCAGGCTTCCATGTAATGAATTAGGGGCCTGAACAGCAGGGGAAGAAAATGGCAGGAGGGCTCAACTGCCCTGGCACACAGCATGGAGCGAGCACTGCATCCAGGGGGGATGTAAGGTCTCACTCACGTCTTCTGTTCCCCTTGCAAATCCCTGCACGAGTTGAAGAGCTTTAAGTTATTGCCATAATTCTACTGTTTTCACATGTATACAAACCC
Source organism: Orthonyx spaldingii (assembly GCA_013397795.1). Taxonomy (NCBI): domain Eukaryota; kingdom Metazoa; phylum Chordata; class Aves; order Passeriformes; family Orthonychidae; genus Orthonyx; species Orthonyx spaldingii. Next base: position 2,066,012 of record VZTJ01002354.1, on the reverse strand, counting down.
CTACACAACACAAATTATTCTAATTTTAGCATTTAGCTTTATAACTATTTAGAAATTTTAATTTGTCTATGAATCACACCTCAAGGCCTAAGCTCAGGGGCACACAGCTATCAAAAATCTTCAAGAAGATATGTGAAAGAGAAGGGAAGAAAAGCAACCCTTCTCATGTTAAACTGTACAGTCAGGGGAATCATTGGGTACTTCTATAGCCACTTGTGTGGAGTAAATGCACTCAGAGCTCTGCATGAATTCTGCACACCCTCTCTGGCAGCAAATCTAGAATCCCAGCCAGCTCTTTCTCCTTTACAAGACATAATTGTGGAGCCTGTGGTATTCCTTAGGAAAGTTGTTGTGACAGGGTGCTCTCAGGTAAGGCTTGGGAAAAACAACAGTCTCCAAAGTGGTGACAGAGCTGGAAGGAGGTGACACGGGCTGGCCAATGTGAGCATGAAAGCAGCAACAGGATCCAAGTAGGAGAGCAGGAGTGGACTGGTCTGGAGGAGATGTGAGAGCGATGAGGTAGGACCATCACATCCTGAGCGGATGAGGAGAGCAAGGGCTGGGGAAGAGAGACCTGCGAAGATGACAGAGGGGCTCCAGGTGGTGCCTGAGAGGCAAGAGAGAGCCATCAAGGAGAAGCTGGACCTTCTGAAATGATTCCTGTCTCTTTGGCAGTGAAGGAAAACGTAGGGAAATATGCAAATTAAACAAAGGACTGAAGGGCTACACAGTACTGTGAAAAGGCAGGTAGGAAAAAGAAGAAAAAGAACATTTCACTGAAACAGGTTATCACTTTCTTTTTTTTTAAGAATAAAAAAATCAAAAGCAGCCCCAGACACTTTCAGCTCACAGGACCAGCCAGCACATAAACAGCTCACCTGAGGTCTGTGGCCTTGGTAGCATTGCGAGTGTTTTATTTTCACTGACATAAACCATTCATGAACCATTGCTCCAATGCATAAAGCATAAACAAGCTTTCCTTTTGCATAGGTAAGTATTTCTTCCTGCCACTGTGATTTCATCCCCTAAACCAAATATTTTTATGCGTGGAACCACTGAAAGAAAACAAGTCTCAGACATCCCACTAATTACTGCATTTCCCAGGAGTTCTCCTGCAGTGTCTGGAGCCAGAGTGCCCTGCCACACGTTTCATTTTGTGGAGTCTTTCCATTTTACGACTTCTGAAGCAACTGGTGGTGTTTATTGATCTTTCCACACAGCTGTTCTTTTCCTACAGGAGCACTGAGATGATTATTCTTTGGTCTGATACATGAGGCCCCATTTTCTGTCTCAGGGAATCGAGGAGACAAAAGCTTTTTAAGACTCAGAGTCTGTGGGTGTAAAGGAAGCAGAAAATGCTACACACTGGTTTCATTTTCACAGTAAAAAATGTGCTTGTGTGATGAATTTCAAAATCCCGTGAGCTAACTATTCCAAATGAGACTAGCTGTGATACATAAGGATGGGGTGGGGGAATTGCCAGAGAACTGTTGCTGGAAAAGGAGGGATGAGCCGCGGGTGGCTCTACAGGGGAAGGACGGTGGAGCATCTGCACAAAACAACTTACCTACACATGGGTGGCTTCCAGCACATCTCCTCATGTCCCAGACAACATTTAAAGCCCTCTCAGTAACTTCTACCATTCCTCAGCCATCCTAATTTCTAACGTTGAGAGATCAGACACGAACAGAAATGATGGGACCCCAGAGTCGCAGGGGAGGGGTGCGCCTGGAAGTCCGCAGAGCTCCTGCTCCCGCCTGGGGGTCCCCAGAGCCACCCCTGGGACACGGCAGCTCCGAGGGGTGTGCCTGGGAGCCCGCACAGTCCCCGCTCCCGCCTGGAGGTCCCCAGAGCCACCCCTGGGACACGGCAGCGGCAGTCACGCCCGGAGGACCGGGATGCTGGTGGGCGCTCGTAGCTTGGCGAGGGAGTGGGGAAAGAGCACGAAAGGAAACTCGTGAGAGAAAATACCTGCCTTCCTTCTCTGCCGACTCCTCAGAAAGCGCAGTAGACGTTTGCGTGTACAAAGCTCTCCCAAAAATCACATAAGGATCTCCGCTCAGCACGAAGAAAAGCAGAGACGCTGTCGTCCTCAGCGAACCGCCTCTGCGAGCAGCCGGGTTTCCTTCCCTCCGTGAGGATTCCCAGCCCTCCGAGCGCCCGGGGGTCCCCGAAGGAGCCGCCGGCCCCGGAGCCGTTCCGCTGCCTGCTCCGCTCGGGGGGAGGAACAGTTGGGAGGGTGTCAGCACAACACGCTCCATAAATTCTCCCTCAGTCTTCTGCAGACCTAAGTCCTTGAGAAAAATGCCTAAATCCCGTCGTTTGTTGACATAGTAACCACATTTAAGTTTTTGCCCCCCTCAGAAACCCTCCGCATATAACAAGTCATTATGTGAAAGATTTATCCAGCGTGCAGCGGGCTGGTTTGTGCGGTTTTATTTGTCCAAGGAAGAAATAAAGAGACTGGACGTTTCTATACCAGAGACTTCCCACCCAGACCAAGGAGTTTACTTCATTACAGGAGATGATATTAAGGACTTCTACAAGTCGTTGAAAGAAAAATAAAAGGGGAAAAAAAAAAAAAAATCACTATTCAGATAAACAGCCCATTTCTAATAGGAAAGTGAATTAAAATTTTAGGAACTTTTCAGGAGGTCAAAAATATTTTGTATTTTTCCTCTAATTTATTCACATATAATTATCACGTTTCTCCAAAGATGCTTTAAACATTTTAAAAGTTCCCAACAAAATTTGTAAAGCCGCAGCAGATACTGTGAGAAAGAGCAGAGGGTCAGAAACAAGTAAAGCCTGTGGAAGACTTTGCCTCCTCAATTCTATGGAGATGAGCCCTATGGAGATCAGCTTTTTAGTCGCCGGGCAGTGGACAGAAGAAAGATAAAAGAGAATTGTGCTGCAGGGATCACGTGGGGTTTAATGGGTTTTAATGCGTCCTCTCATCCAAACTACTGCCACCCTACACAGACCTGCATGCAGATTTCTAGCCCTTTTACTGGTAATTTAGGCTATGGGAGCAGCCCGGCAGGCTTGTGCAAACCATGCTACCCTGCAGGGTTTTTTGACCCCAGTTGCAAAAGGATGGGGGTGGGGGGTAAAATAACAAAACCCGAACCTTGGTATTTCGAGTTGAAAAGAGTATTGCAAGCAACTTTTCGGTGTTTTAATTCAATGTTGCCTTAAAAACAGCCTGATTTACAAATATCTTTAAGAGTCTAATTGTGTATTAATTACTACAGAAAACTTTCCCTCTGATCAGGGTTAAATGTGTGCTTATGCTTAGAAGCAGCAGAGCAGCATGAAGAGTGAGAGATCTAGCATTTTCCTCCAACCTTGAAATTCATTACAAGTGGCCATAACCTCCCCCTCAACGCCCAGGCAGCTTCATTTTCTTCACACTGTGCTCATCCTCTTCTTCCTCCCCTCCCCCCAAAACCAAAACAAAACATAAACAAAACAAAAAAACCAACCCTATAAGTTCTTAATCCACATCTTTTTACTGGGTTATAGCTGAGAAACATTTCCTGAGCTGTCATTTAAATGAGAAAAGGGAAGAGAGAAAGAAAGGAAAAACTTAAATGTACATTCACAGCTTTGGAAGTCACACCCTTTGAAGATGTTTCATTATACTTTTTAAGGATAGATTCTGAAATATAATTCCAGCATCAGTACATATTTTTCAAATTATCAGCAGCTATACATAGGTGCTATTTTAAAGGTTGTATATGTTTTAAGAAACTGGTAGGCTTTATGAAGATTATAAAGCTCTGGCACAAATACCACGCTGCTTTGTATTTCACTTAGCATGTGAAGACAAAATATTTTCAGTAGACAAGGTTTAGTTAAGTTTTTTATATATTTTAAAGCAGGTCCAAAAGGATGGACCATTAGCCCAGTGCTCTGGTTCCATGGATGATTCAGTAAAACCCATGAAACTACTGAAAGTGTTTGTAACTCTGGTGGCACCAAGGTGGTGGAGCTACATTTCTGGCCAGGTCTCATTTAGACTTGCTGTTGAGCTCAGTTTGACACTGCACCTGAGCAGCTGCAGGGCTCAAGGTGAGTGTCACCCTCATCTTTTCCTTGCATCCCTTGCCACAGTCCGTGTTTGACGTGCACTGCAACTGTGCTGGGGCAACTGGGGCAGACAGTTTCAGCGGGCTGATGCCCAGCTGAAAACCAACACATCGGAAAGTCATCATTTTCTACTTTATCAGCTTATTGAGCTGACCTGGCTACAGTTGTGCAACTGCTGGATGCAGTCCAAGCAGGTGGGTGGGCAGTGCAGTGGGACTACAGAACAGCAGCCCCGAGTCACATGAGGTTATACATACTATTAAATTCCCGTCTAAGCTTGTTTGTGCTTGTGTTCTCAGTCAAACGTGATAACACTCTTTCCTTGTCCTACAGATTGTAAACCACTGGGTACAGAAAATCAGAATCTTCACAAACTCAAAAACTTGACTTCGAATAATGTATCATCACCTAGCAAAAGCCGATGAAATATACAAGAAGTTAAGCCAATTTATTTCTGTATATTGTTCATACCAAACGAATATTACAATGTTAGCAAAAATATAAGTACTAAAATCACTATTCTCTTTGTAAATTGAACCCAGATCCATGAAACAAGCTATTAATTGGGGGTGAGGATGGGGTGTGACGTCCATGTATAATATATATTCCATATTATTTTTCAAAAAATTTGTGCTGTCTGTTTAGCTTAGTTTTTCTAAATCTTTTTTAACCAAAATGTGAAAATAACCTGCTTACACTGTTTACTTAGAAATTATATAATAATTAGATTGTCTTACCACAGGTAGATAACTAAGAATTGTAGCAATTTGACAACATCGTCCACAGGATTTCATAAGATAACACAAAGTTGCACAAGCACACTTACTAGACCTGATATTGAAGATGAATCTCTACACTGATGAAGCAGAAAAGTCCTACGACCTTTAATGACGGTGTTTTAGAAAGCAAAGAAGTGAATGAACTCAAGAAATGGGCTCTGGCCCAGAGTTGCAAGCACAAAGCATTAGCAGCTGCTTAGTGCTATGTTTGCAAATGCTCTGGTTCCTGTAGAAACACCTAATCCTTCCTGAATTCTGGCCAGCATTTATGGTTAAGTGCAGACGGTAAAAGGCTGTTCTCATTACCTCCTTCTTATCTGTATGGTCTGTTTTGTGTGACAATGGATTTTCGGCTAGAATTTTAAAGCTTAATTATTCTCACCACGTATTTGGCATCTATTTACATTGCAATGTGTTCCAAAGACCTATTTGCTGGGGGATGCATGGTGGGGTGGGAAGTTTGGGTACTGCCTTAGCCATAGGGAACAAAACAATACAAGGAAAGCACAGGAACCCACAAAGCCTTTAATGCAAATCATAAACTTTCTATAGGCATTCTTGAATTATCCTATAGAATGTGATACTGATTTATGTTCAGCAATGGAAGTCTCAAATATCCTTTCAACAGTGTCTGGAGGGATTAGCAGATTGTCAGAGCTGGGGCTGAGAACTCCTTCCCATTTTAAGATTGACCTTCTTGGTGCTCCCACCATAAATTGAGTTTCACAGAATCATTTCCTTGGGGTCCTACTCAGTCCAGCAAGACACAGCCCACAAAAAGCCACAAAATACTGAGGCAAAGTGAAAAGAGAAAACCTAGAATAAAAGCACACAGCAAACAAACAAGCTTTGAAAAGCTAAAGCTGAAATTCCTGGTTTTTGAAGGGATGCCCCTTACCCAAAGCAGATCAATGAACTGAGCTCATGTTGTGGCTGTTTCACTTGCTCAAGCTTTCTAAACTTTGTGCATGGTACCCTTGTTCAGTATGGTGTTCTGGAAAGTATCTTGATATCACCTTATGTTTGATCTTTGTTGAATACAGACCCTAAATACCACAGTTGTGGATGTATCAGCTACAGCAAATAGACCATGTCTGATGAGGCAGGCATCCTATATTCAAATGGGAATACAAGTGCTATGTATTTGCTGCCTACAGCTCTTGACAATGAAGCTGTGCCACTCACAGCAGCAGCTGCTGATGAAAAGGCTGTCCTCTTCATTCTGGAGCTGGAGTTTGTCTGACTTTATCATTACCTGATGTATCTCACTCAATGAGCAGAAAAATCTGCATTTTCTCCCTGTGGGATTGTTTTGCCCTGTATCAACTCCTTTACCAGCTCACCACAGAGACAAGACGAGCATCAGTAATGCTCCAAGGGAAACAGCAGGAGTGCGCCCAAGTGGAAAGGGAAGAGGGCCTGCCCAGTAACTTTTTGGTAGCAGTTATCTTTTAGCCCAGTTCAAATATGCTGCCTGACTGTACACTTAGGACACAGCTAGAGATGTTGTCCAGACCACAGATTAACAGGGTTAAGAGGTTATTTCTTTATCCCTATCACACTTCCACGAAGATTACTGCCTCCTCAGACCTGCCAACAGGGTGGCACCTTTTGTATTCCCTCAGTCTCAAAATGATGTGGAAAACAAAAATCTCCTGTGAAAATCCCTGAGGCTAGTACAGATCATTTTCACAGAACTGTGCCAGGGAGTGACGAAATGAGCAATTACATCACTGCATCAGAGGATAAGGTTTCACCAGGTGCATGCCTTAGTTAATGCCTTGTTACCACTGAAACAGGGCAGTCTCCTCTCTCCCTCCTGGGCAGTCGTCTTCGCCCCCACCTCATGCCAACTCCACTGCTCCTTTGGCAATTTAATGAACTAGTTCAGCTCACTTAACTGACAGAAAATGGTTCTTTTATTTTCCCTGCTTTTTATAGCCTGTGAGATGAACCAGCTCACCCAGAAGAGACAGAGCATTCACAGCATGGACTCAGGAACCAGGACTGTACTTGGGCTGGAGTGCATTGTGATGGGAAAGAGGGGAAGAAGGGCTCAGTGTACAATAACATCTTAACATGGGTCAGCTGCAGCCTCCCCTTAACAATAGCTATTATTGCTATTTCCTAGCTGAGCAGGAGATCTGTCCCAGCACATACTTTACAAGCCATGGTGAGGATAGATGGATGCTTTGCATAACGCTGAAGACCTTTCATCTCCTCTCAAGGAAAAGCTCTTTCTTGACACAGACAGGAACAAGTCCCAGGAAAGTGTTAATTTGTTTAAAGCTGATGTGCAGCTCCTTTGCCCTTCGGGGCTCTGGGAGCTCTGAATCACCAAGGTGTCCATTCAGATGATGCTGAACACTTGAACCTGAACACACTGCCGGAGGACTCTGGTAGGAGAAAAATCAGGAAAAACAGTGCAAGACTAAATGCTCTCTTTCCATTGGGCCTTGTTACATTAACTTGAATTTCTGCCTTCTAATTTACCAAGTTGCCTTGTGATTCTTGACTGTTTTGCTTGCAAGCCTACACCAGCTCCTCTCCAGCCCGGGTGCAGATGCTGACATCATCTTCCCCCTCCCGCTGGCACTTGCCTGCTAATGAAATACAACTGCACAGAGGAGGAAGGAAATTCAGGGAGTGTCAAATGCCAGCCTGAGTGCCAGCATACCATAGCAGGCTGGTACAGTCACCCCTGGCTTTGCTTCAGAAGGATTTGGGGAATGTCACTTATTTTTGTATTATATTTTGTAGCAAATACTTGTAGGGTGACATTCTGCCTCATTCCCTGCTGGCTTTTGTGCTGTGCAGGTTGCTGTAGCTGATCATGTTTCAAACAGGGCTGAACACTTGTGGGAGTGATTTTAAATTACTTTATAAATGTCCTGCTTACAGGAAGGTATGACCTTTTGAAGAGGTAGTTTGCCTTCTAAAAAGGAGAATTCTTTCAAAGGACTCCCAACATTACTGTTCAAATCTCTTGCTCAGCTGACCCAGCAAGTTGAAAGATCTTCATCCTGCCTTGACTGACAGTTTTGGATTTCCTCTTCTAGCCACGAATCTTCTGGATGAGAAGTGCTCAGAGGGGCGGGGCTTGGAAGCTGTATGCTTTCCCAAGCACAGCCTTCATGTGACACAGCATCAATCAATCAATCAATATTGGAACATTGTTATTTAAATGGATAATATATCTGCATGTAGCCCAAGCTGTGATACCAACCCCACCAGTAACTTCTGCCCACTGAACCAAGTTAAAATCTGGCTGCCACAGAAAGGCGGTCTTCGCTGTCCTCTGCTCCAGTTTCCCTTCCCCGCCATCCTCATTTCCACATTCCTCCTTCTCCCTATTTACTTGTTCTGACTTAATTCTCTGCCATTCTTGTGAGTTAAATTGGCTTATGCTGATTCTGTAATTGGAGCAGCGCCAGAGTTGGCAACAAAGCAAGCAACAAAGATACATGGTGAAGAGAACTGAGAGGAAGAATGGGTGAAAAAGCTGGATTTCACTCTTGCCCAAAATGCAACTTAATCGAGAGCCAGAAGGCAGGACAGGGCACCAAGGGTTTAAAAGCCAGAGTTACAGTGAAGGTAGGAAATTATGCTGTGCCTGTGTCTGCAGAGGATGCTGTAGTCTGAGATGCTCACAGAGTCACTGTTTTCCCAGAGTGCTTACATACAGGTTCAAGCCAACATGAGACCAAAGAGCTGACCACTGCTCACTTCCATGTTCTAGGCAGCTATGGCATGAGCTCCAGCACTCTCCAGTCTTGCTGCACAGACTATTCAAGCAACCACAGAAGGAAAGGGTGGTTCGTGGCTGTGGGAAGCATATCTAGTTTGTCAATTTAAATCCCCTTTAAATAAGCCCTCTCTTCTAGAAGGCAAGTCTCACTCTTTGGCAAAGAACATGGATAAGCCTGGCTTCTCAGACCCCTGGGAATACCAGTCAGGAGAGCAAACTGTCACAGAGTCTGCAGCTCCAGTGAGCTCTGTGGACCTCAGCTGGTGGCTGCTGTCATGTTTCCCAGGACTTGCCACATGACTTGCCTTACTTGGGATTTCCAGTTAGCTGGACTATCTCAGACTGAGAGGGTTGATTAACTCATCTTCTTGCTACAGCGGTCCCATCCCAAAAGAATGACTGAGGAAAGTGACTCCCAAGCATACAGAGTTGGCCCTTTCCCAGCTGCCGTGTGGGAATAGAGAGAAAGCCTTTGAGGAGCCAGCTCAAAAGGCCTAGTGATATCTGTGCTGAGGTCCTGACAAGATGACTTCATATTTCCTGCTCCAAGGCTTATTGAGCAATATGTATGTAAAAGCTGAAGCTGAGCATATTTTAAAACTCATCAGTCCTATATGTAATCAGTGCCTTATTAGATTTCCAGCAATGCAAAGGGACTAATAGTTAACTTGAGTGTTACCTGGAAGTAGCTTTTTCATTTTATGTTTGCCAGTGTTTTTCCATGTCGCTCCATGTAACTAGATTAAGTGTTCTGATAACAGTGCTAAGAGCAGTGGGAAAGCCAACATATTAAATAAACTTGGCCACTTCTCGTATTTTACAAGCCATCTCTTGCTCACAGCCTATGGGTTTAAATGCCTGGCAGCTGAAGCTATGGCACAGAATGGAGAGTCCTTGGAATTCACTCTTGTTTCGTCTGAATCTGAGTTTGCTGACCTTTGCTCTTATCTGTTCACCAGGGCAAGAAACACAGAGCTTTTTGCACAGCTGATCTGCAGCCCAGATGGTTGGAGGCCTATTAGGACCAAAGGAGAGGAGTGATTTAGAACTACCCTGAGTAGTTTTTGAACCTCAGGACTCCAGGAAGCCTTCAGTACAATGGTAGGGTACTGCTACCATCCATTCCAGCCACGACACTGCCAAGAAAATCAGAAGAGTTTTGAGGGATTTTTTTGGATGCCAGGACAATATTATTCTGAACATATCTTGCTTACTGATGGGTATTATGGAGTTATAGCCACGTTTTCTTTTCCAGCCCCAGCTGCCAGTTGGAGGTGGGAAGTTGGCCTCCCAAGTATCTGCTCCTGGAGCCCAGCAAGGCAAGGCAACATATGTGACCAGATAGCCCAGAGTAGGGCCACAAATCATCTGCTGGCACTTAAGGACAGGAGCAGGCATGGGGAACAAAGTGGTCTCTTGTTCAGAACAGAAATGTGTTTACTCTGACATGGGTAATACACTGTGCGTGTGAGTCTTGTATTTACCATTTGTATCCGTCCTGACACCCCACTGTGTGAGTGCACTCAGCAAGTCCAAAATCAAATTAAATCGACTGTGTTATTTAGAAGACATTTACTCCTACGTGCAGGTACTTGATTACCTTGTTGATGAGTGTTGTGGAAATGTTAGTCTATTAAGGAAGGTGAAGCAGAACCACTTACAGATCATAAAAGTTTAGTAGAGGGGTTGACCCTTGCAGAGTTTGGTAGCATCACCAATGTGAAGACAGTGTTGCTGTCCTTCCGGTCCTCTGGAAACTCGCCTTCTGTAGCTCTCTAAGGTCAGCAAAGCCACTTGTGATCTGTGGAGCATATCCCATCGGGTTTTATCTTCTGCCCCTCTAAGAGTGGCTAACACTGCCTGCTTATCCCTGCTCACAAAACCACTGCTCAGCATAGCCTTCACAAAACTCACCCCAGACTTTTGCTGGAATAGATCTCTGAGCTGCAGGGGGCCCAGTGACGTTTGCAGCCCGTCTTGCTAAGTAGCAGTCATGGCTTCTACAGTCAGTCACATTGGGCCACAAGTTTAGTTGCCAGTGAGACAAATACAGCAGCTGTCAGATCATAATCACACTGGTGCTACAACCAGCAGGCAAGTGCCACTTGACATGGGACTTCAGCCTCCTACAAGTATGATTTTCTCTATTTGTAGAAGGGCAAAGAGCTCAACACGTACTTTTTATAAAGTCACAGGAAGCTACACAGAAAACAGTGGTTTTATAGGGAAGCATGTTACTGTCAGAGGGAGAAACAGCATCTTTTTTTGAAAGAAAATTTTTTAAAACCCTCAACTTAGTGCCATTTACTCTGGCTTTCTTGGCACACCCTGGGGTGTTTACCAGTGGGGATGAGAATTTACACTGCTCAGACGCCTCAGAGAAGTGACTGCACTAATCAAACTACCCAAAGTGTGATTACGGCAATGGCTTCCCCAGAGACTTGTGTTTTGGTTTAAAGTAAACAAATAGCCATCCAAGCAAGAGGAGGATGACTCAGACAAAACCACACAGATATGTTATATATAGCAAACATTAAATATGCTTAAGATTCCTCTGATGCTTTAAAAAGGACAGTTTAAATTATCACCCTCTGAGACTCCATAGGTTCTAATTTAACAATTACAGTAAAGTTAATGTATTCATTTTTTAAAATAAAAATACTTCTGCTTCTTTTGAACTAGGCCAAATGTCCCATTTCAAAATAAAATTTTATTTCTTTGGACACAAATAGCCTGAATTTCTTGCTAATGTTTGCTGATTTCAGAAAACATAGTACTTGTTTATACCTAGAAAATAAAAGGGTGCAGAGTTTGCCAGCTAACATCCTTCCTGTTTGTACAAACTCCAGTCCTCTAAGCTGTACTGGACCTCTAGGCTTTTCTGTCGGATGAAGGATTTCTGACTATGCTTATCTTTCAGACCCATGCAAACTATTCTTCAGGCACAGAGTAATCCATTCTTGAAATGTGCTTCTTCCCCACATACCCTTACTCACAGGGCAGTGTAGTGGTCAAAACATACAACAACTCAAGGAAAGGACAGTCATGGAGCTATTTCCTTTTGTAAATAATTTCATATAAGACTCTTTCCCACTTATTTTACATAAGTGCATAGATGTGTGTTTCAGTTCTGCTAATGTGCACCAACAAATGACAGAAACACAGTGACATACATTGGAATACACTTTTGCAATCACAGCTACATCTCTGGAAACTGAACTTACAGCAGTAGCTCCCTAGGAAATAACAAGAAAAGCACACTGAAACTGTTCCTTCTACCTATCCTAATCTACTTCACGTTTTCCTTAGTGTGTTCCCTCTGCAGTGTTACAAGTTGATGGAGAGACACTTGCAGGGAGCAGAAGTCACACTTCTCCACACCTCCCCCCCCCCGCCCCCGTCTCCATCAGTGCTGTAGGCACCATTTAAACATTGAGCCAGGGAGTAGTTGGGGCTCCCAGGGCAGCTATGTTTGCCCTCTTTCCCTTTCTTATGCGTGCATACAGTCACCTCTAAGCAAAATGTATCCTCAAAGTCTTCAGGAACACACAGTCAACTGAGCTGGAGAGAAAGTAATAGGGAAGAAAAACAAGGCCTGCCTCAGACAGGCACAAACACCAATGCCAACCTCAGGCACAGGGAGACATCAATTCCCAAATGCAGGTTTCCTTCCCCAAATGCTGGGAGAGGGCCCCTGAATAAATGAGGTCATGCCTGGGTCAGTGAAAGGAGGATATAGGTCTTTTAATGTGTAATGAGGCAGAACCTGAAAATCTACTGAAGACAAAGGAAAGCAGCCAGGTCAATAGGGAGTGTCAGATGCAGCCCTGAATCTGTAGATGCTATGAAAGGGATGAAGCACATTCAAGACCCAGACGTAACGGGGACTCCATTAGCTGAATCCCAGTTTTCCTTTGCAATTTAGCAGAATTGCAAACTACAAGGTACCGATCCACTTTGGGCATAGGGCCAGGAGAAATACCTCACTTATCTTTGGGTCTTTGGTTTCTGGTTTGTACAATGTTCCTGGAAGTAGAAGAGCTGTTCAAAACTGCCTTGGACATGAGGGAAACCTTTGGGCTTCCTCATGAACTCTGGGATCACACCCATTCCTGCCTGGGTGTCACTTGTGCCCTTAGCATTGAGTGGGAGGGCAGTCAGAGGAGGGTAGGGACAAGTGAGCGAGGATTAACAACTCTTTGGCATTTCTGATAAATCCAGGTCTGACTAATTATGCGTATAAGAGATTAAAGGTGAAAAACCTGCATCCAAATGGTGACATGCTGAAAGATCATGACTGACCCAGAAGAGGACTTTGAGCTGGAAATCACCTGGGAGATCAGAATCAAAGTCCACAGTTGCCTTGCAGCCTTCTCCAGAGTCTGGAGCTAGGGAGAAACTAGCTTTAGCATTAGTAAAATAAGTGTAGATAATTATTTACTGCTTCATTGGCAATTTACATATTATTTTCTGTTCCAAAAGAAATTAATAGAGCTGAAGCAAATGTGCCACTATAGCATCTTCCTGCATAATAGTTACTAATGGAATTGTTCTTTGGTATCCCATTATAAAATCAAACAGTTCATGTTTTAAATGGAAATGGTGACTGACAACAATCCTTTCATCTTTGCTTCATAGCATCTTTTAATCCTCACTAACAAAAAACTTGCTTTCCATTTTGTCGTATGTCTTATAGAATGGAGACAGGAGTCAGAATTCAACAAAATGCTGGGTGCAAAGCCAGCTTTTCCACAAATAATAAGCAACAGCAATAAATAATGGTTGAATTTAGCACTTGAGAGAAATATCAGACTTAAGTATGCCACAAAATCAAATTCTTTATCTTAGAAGGCAAAGATAATACCAGTAGTGGCAGTTCATGTATACACCTGCTGCCTCAGAGTGGCAGCCAGGCTTGGAAAGGCCCCTTCTAAACTCAGTGACACTGAGAGGACATGCTGATACAGTCACTGGCCTGTCACTGATGAGTGGACATCTGTCTGCAGTGACCCACTGCTCACACTCCCACCTCACCTGCTGAAGTGCAATCAGTCATTGCACACTGAAGGCCTACATCCCAGGGACATGACACTCATCTTGTGCTATTTCAAGCAAACACCCCAAGAAACCCATGCAAAATCCAGCAACAATTGGAAAAAGATTAAAGGGAAGGACTGAAAGCCTCCCCTTGTCTTTTCCTTAGCCCTGGAGCCAGGTGAAGGTATGAAAGGAGTTGTTGCTTAGACTGCTGTGGCTTGAGCCAGCCAGTCCCATAGCACTGAGTTATTTTAATTATCCAGTTCTTTGTGGATTGTTTCAGATTTTACAGTCTTATTACTCCCACTGATGTAGGAAATTCTGAGGAAAGGATGAAGGCAGTCTCTGTAATACAGTCTGATTCTCAGCCCCTAGAGTCACAAATTTTGGGGAACACCTGCAATGTCTCAGGCAGAACAAGCTGTCCTAGAAGTCAACTGGGAGCTGCCAGAGGGGACCAAGAACCCCAGCTGAGTAAACTAGGCAGAAAACATCAATATGAGGAACGGCCCTTCCAGGGCCAGGATAGATACAAACCACACATCTCCTCTTCTTAATAGCCAAGAGCCAAAAATACTTGCATTCCTCACTGCATCTACTGGCAAATCATGATCCATCTTAATAATGACACCTAATGAAAATGTACCACAGCTATTTGTGACCCTCCAAAACCACTTTGGCTCTCAGAAACTGCTTCAGTCTGGAACTGCTGCATCTGTTAGATGTGAAGATATATGAGAAAATATAAATATACTTTCCTCTTTTTCTTCTTCTTAAAACAGTTTTTGATACATTCCATATTTCCAGAGGTAATGTGGCTACAGAGAAACACATCAGTCCTACAGGGATTGTAGAAAGTTAACATATGGAGAACTGGCTTTCTTACTCTGGATTGAAGATAACTTAAGTAATCAATTAAAGATATTTTGGTTAGATATAGTAGCTTAGATATCAAAAGTAACAAAGATCTTCTCAGCTGTGCTCAGGGAGAATGATATTCCAAACGTCTAATCTCGAGTTGAGTGAAGTTACCTGATTATACACAGCGCAGCAGCAGACTTCTGGGCCATTGCAACTGCCTGCAAGGTATGGTGTGGAACGGGAACAAACTGTTATTTCAGACATCCACAGGTCAGACAGCTTTTCATCTGGTCTTGATTACAGAGGAGCAGATTCCCCCCCTGCATGCTTAGCACTAGGTAACAGACAATAATGAGAGCTTTGCAGCCCTGTCCCCTAGCCCTCCTCAGAACAAGCTGTGCAGGATGAAAGATTAGCATCCTGCAAACAGCTTCCCTTTATGTAGGGAAGTCCATGAGTAGCAATATGGTTGGAAGTTTGTTTCAGGAGATGTTCTATTCCACACACAGGAGTATTTCAAATGCAGACAGCTCTGCAGTTCAGGTCTTCTGAACTGCCTCTGAGACTGCAGTGTGACATGGACAATGTAATTACTATAATTACAAGAGAAAACAAAATGTAAAACTTGTATCTTACTGTTGCTGAGCCCCAACAACGCAGTTTGTCTTTTCATGTTTCTCAAGTGAGTGGGAAAAAAATAATTATGGCCTAAGAAAGTCAGAACACATCACGTTAGCTCCCTGCTAAAGCTGTGAAGGTGGGAGCATCGGAGGCTGGTCACACAGCAGCCTGGAGCCTGCTGATTGCGTCTTCAAGCTGCAGCCCATTAACCATGGCACCTGGCTCAGGGGCAGATCCCAAAGTGTGGCAGAGCTCAGCAGCCTCTCTGTTGCTTGCTGCCTCTTCGGCAAGAGGCAGCAGATTGCTGGACCACAGATCGTCTGCAGCTGGCATACAGGACCAGAGGATAGGAGAGGCTGCAGTGGAGCTACAAATGCGTGGATTCAGCAGTGGGAAACCAGAGACAATTATGTGAGCCTCACAGCGCATTATATTCAGCAAATCCTCTGAGGTGGTTTATAGTCCTGTAAGTCCACAGTAAAAGGCACAATAGAAAAAATGCGACGGTAAAATGTGTCATGCAAACTGTCTGATGAAAAACATACCAAGAGACTGGGATTGCAAATCCAAAGGATGCCCACTTGACCAGAAGCAGGATAATACAGATGTGGAAGGGAAACACAACTCCCTGTACACCAGTGCAAACAGCAAGTGCAGTCTGACCCTCTGTGAAAAACACAAACTATGGCACAGAAGTTGAGGAGAAAGAGTTAAATATCCTGGTGTGAGGGTCTCTGATGGACCCCTATCTTTGCTGCTAAACTCTGGCTCTTGAGACCTTTCTGTGAATCTTTAATTCTGAAATTACCTGACTTTTATTGAGACGTGTCATGGTTATGTGATGCAGAATTCAAAGCTTATCGTGAATGTCAAAGGCTTGGAGAAGAAAAAAAAAATGAAATCCAGCATTGTCAAATCAGCTACTATAAAAACAACCACCATAATAAGTGCACATTTGTCCATAGGAGAAGTTGATTTTTTCAAGGCAATACATATTTATATATAGTGCATGCAGTTTGCTTTCTCCAGGCTAGCTATATGCACTTGCAATTTTTTTGAGACCCTGGAGAGTTCCCCACGGCATTAGACAGTACAGAATAGGCAGCTGAGACCTTTCTTTGAGATTCTAGGAATCTAAATGATATGGACTCTGCATGACACACAGCTATGTGAGATTTACCTCTGGGATATTTGAAGAACTCAGAGGACCAGCTCTAAAGCAACCATGATGCTCTCCAGGGCTGACTAGGGGCTATTGCAGCCCTGGTGAAGTTCAGTTCTCCCTCATCTGCAGAGATGAAAGATTGGACAGTGATGCCCCCTTACACCTGTGACACAACCTTTTACTACCCTAAATCTTGCCTGCCGACTACATTTATTTAGGATCAACCATCAGCTTCTTTCCTTGTGTCTTTAGAACAGTTTTCTCATTTATTGAGTATTTTTGACTCTGATGTACCAGGGGTTAAGCACTGAGCTCTGTGTTTCAAGTGTTTGTTTCACCAGGATGAATTCAAAATGCACTGCACTGACAGGTGTTTTTAAATACCCTCCTTGGGTAAGATTTAATAGTAGTTTGGAAATGCTGTGTACCTCCAGGCAGCTCAAAGCAGCTGTTATTTTGTCTTGAAGCAAAGCATCCTATCACCTTAAGTCATGTGTGCATTAAACAAGGAGTCATTTAATGATATCTCAGTACTGGGTAAACCAGATATCCCTGTCTGAAGTCTACCTGGCTGGGGATACAATAGTTGTTATGGGAGAAATTCCACATGCTGCCAGCACTACAGCACCTAGATGTGGGGAGCAACATCTAAAACTAGAGATGCCTCCTTGTCCTTTTCACACAGAAGGCAGGCTGTTGTCAAAATACAGTGGATGGAAAAAACCTGATACCAGATATCTGATGGAGTCACAGGTGCTGAACAGGTGCATAATGTAGCAGCTTGTGGAGACAGCAAGGAAAAGAAACGGATGCAGCCAAAAGTGCCACCACACGGCCAAGAAGTATGCAGGGAGAGGGGCCCACTGAGGGACACTGGAAGCTGGGATTATGCCCTCCAGACATGCTCACAGCCTTCTGGGAAGATTTGTCTTCAGACAGGAAGGACAACTGCCAAAGATCCCAAAGCAGAAATGTCTGGACAGCCAGGGAGCTCTGTACATCTTCCATTGAACAGCGAGTGCCTTTCTGCCTCTCCTCTCTCTTTGCACTATCACAGCATCCCTCTCAATTCACCTTCCAGAGCTGCTCTCTCATCTGTACTGGCCCCCTCCATGTTATTCCTTCTTCACTCACCTCTCTAGCTGTTTCATTCCCCCTCTAAGTAAGACAACACAGGTATTTTTTTGCTGCAAATTCATTGTGAGCTGTACCCTTTACTACTGCCTCTCTTGCTCATGGCGTGAGCTTCATTTCAGATAGCACCTGATATTCCCTGTCACTAGGGAGACAAAGACATTTCTAGGAAGAAATTATTTTTTATGATGTCCAGCAGACATCTAGCTGCCTTTGGCCAGATGAGTCCTATCTTTAATGTCTATTCCTTTTCTAAACCCGTGAGGCTGAGCAGGGTTATCTGCCACTCTCAATCTGTATGCCTAGCAGAAGACTCCTTCAAGTTTACTGTTTCATCAGTCTCATGACAAACATGATTAATAACACACTTCTGTTACACAGCAGTGTGTGAAACATTAACTAGACTTCCTTTTTTTTCCAAGCATTTTTGCAAACACTTCAACCCACTAGTCCTTATGGTGGTTAGCTACCTCTCTCCCTAGCACGGCCATTGCACAGAGATGCAGTGATGAAAAGATTCATAGAGCCACAGAGAGAGAGCAAAAGGAAGAAGTCTGATTGCACGTCTTAATGACTCTACAGCTTCCAAGTCTCTGCTCTGAGTACATTTTACTCAATGACATGCAAAATTCGTAATGGAAAAGAATCCCAGAGCCAGGCTCCCCACTTTATCTTCCCTTTCTCAGGGTTTCTGAAGTCAACAGTCTTTTCTCCAGAACTGGGCAGAAATTCTGAAGAGGTTTCCTTTCTATTTTGTGTGGTACAGCTACAAAGGATATTTAGTGCCATTTTCAACTACCTATGGGAGACGGCAGAGAAGATAGCTCAAGATTATTCTCAAATGTGCACAATAGAAGCTAAGGAAATGGATACATATAACAAAAGAAATTCTGACTCAATATAGAGAGAAAGGTTTTTTATGAGGACCTGGGTTGCACAGAGACGTGGCAGAACTTCCATGTTTGAAGACTTTCAAAAGCTGACAGAACAAGGCACTGAACAACCTGCTTTCATGGGAAGTGCTTCAGGCAGGAGGTTGGGTTAGAGACCTCTAGATGTTCCTGAGGTCACTTCCAGCTTTCCTGATTCTTTAGAAATACTCTCATTCATATAGTCCCTACAGAAGGAAATCTTCCCAGAAGACTCTCAATGAGAATTTCCAGAGCTTGTGGGAGTATCTGTGTCATGCAGACAGTGTAGGACAGATGTCTTCACATTAACTTTAAGTGCTCAGAAGCCACACCAGATACCAGGAACCATTTAATTGTGGGACTGTAACACAGGCTAATTTGTATTGCTTCTTTTTCAAAGCTGTGGTTCAGCTGGGGCCTCTTTGTTTCCCTTCTTGCAGCAAGTACAAACTATACCAGCACAGGGTGGTTTACAATGTGAAGTCAACTACTTTAAAATGACTGTGCATTACTGATAAAAGGCTTAGAAGTAAATGTAGAACTTGTAAGCCTGTCAGTCCTGGTTTTTGAAAAGGTGCTGTATTTATGACAAGACTGAAACTAGTTGTTTCTTGCCTCAGAGAAAACATCAGTTCTTTGTAGATTTTGAATTAGTTGAAAAATGTCTATGATCATTGTTAGAAGCCCATTTTATTCCACCTTCTCTCTGAGCTTGCCACCCCTGGCCTCAAACAAGGCTACCTGAGAACCACAGGAGCTCACGGCTTTTAAGATGCTATTAGAGAAATTTCTCTATGAGTATATCCCTGTCAGGTGTTAAACAGCCAGTTAGAACTATTTTACAGCTCTAACAGTGCTTGCATTTCTGTACTGACAAGTATCAAAGTAAAAATTAGAGAGGGATTAGTCTACATAGGGTTCTTTCTAGTTATCATTGCTTAAATATGATTTCTTCAAATAACAAGCACAGTCAGATTTCTGAGGATAATCCATGCTGCCCTGGTTTATTTAAATTGATTAGATGAGAAATATTGCCATTACCTTCATTGGAGGGTAAAACTAAACAGCCTTGAAAATCCCACCTTTAGCAAAAATAGACACAGCAGATTAGTTAGTTTTATTACTGAATTCAAAACAGAGGAGCAGGGCTGGGCCAGAGCAAAACTGTATTGTTTTATAGAGTGAATAGTTGCTGGGCAGATATGTCAAGAAATGTATTTGCACTAATTAGATTTACTCCATAATATTTTTGCAATTAGGCAGGTTTTTATGTCAGAAATTTATGTATGTAGCTTAAATTGTGTATTATTAATTATTTTTGCTATGATTTTCACATTGTCCAGGTATTAGGTATCAGACAAAAGTCTTCATGTCATTTGTGTGATATTTACGGTGAGATTTTTGTCAGCTGAGAGAAGTTTGTTGCATGCTGGACCAGTACAGGGAAGTACAGCAGTAAACAATGAAATGTTTATAAATATTCTAGACGGACTAATTTGATGATTGCATTAATTTGATGAAGGTTGGACAACTGCAGGCAGACATAAAAGCTAGGCTGATATTCTGTGAACATTGCGATTTTTCTTACACTTGTAGACTGTGACAGGAGTTTTGAATCTATTACTGATTACCAGATTCATAGTCCATTTTTTATTAGTTTCATTAATTAGTATTAACTGAATTCATCCAATATATTACTGAAATGAGAAGATTCACAAGTCTGGAAGCAATACAGTTTGGTATTTTTAACTAGCAACTGAGAGATAAATTTCATTATATATATTACAGATACTCTACTAATTCCATGAACAAACTTACAGAATTTAATCGTCTCCACAGGGAAGCAGTCGCCAGTGCATCAGAAACAGTTCAGAATTACCTTTTTTTGTGAAGAAACCTGCTACAAGAGTCCCTCCTGCAAAGTCTTTGTGAAAAGCTATGTAAAAAATACAATTTTGTAGGCCGTCTCCCTTCACCACAGAATATGCATCATGCTAAGTGTTTCAGCAAGGCTTGCGATTGTCTCTCTGCTCCGTGTGTTTGTGTGCTCCCCATTGGATCTGTATCAGAATTTTGCTTCAAGGAAATTCTAAGTACCTTTAAGGGTATGTAATGTTTTTTTTCTTCAAATTAATATAACAAACTGCCAAAAAATATCTTCAGAAAGGTTGAAAAGCAAGATTTAATCTTGTTTGACTTATTTTATACCAAGGGAAATTTTCATTGTTTCTTGCACTCCAAATAGTATTCCTCAAATAATTTCTCAAGATTTATCTATGGATCGTTAAAGTGGGATCAATCCTGCACAGAAAACTGAATTACAAAAAGTACCTCTCAGTCCCTAGCCTTATTTTCAGCTTTGCTAAATTGCAAGCTCTCCACATGTCAATTTAGCTCAAGAAGTATTAAAAGAACCATTTTATAGATTCCCCAAAAACTGACAGTATTTGTTCTGAAAATAATGCACTTTCATGTGTCAGAATGGCATTGGCATCTTTTCACACTTAACGGGGTTACAAATAGGATCGGTAAATACATCAGTGCTGTAAATATGTCAGTGCTGTTTTGATAAGAGGTCAGTCATGGGATATACAGTATTTACTTTCTGCGCATTAAACAG
The DNA here is from genome assembly GCA_013397795.1 of Orthonyx spaldingii. Classification (NCBI taxonomy): domain Eukaryota; kingdom Metazoa; phylum Chordata; class Aves; order Passeriformes; family Orthonychidae; genus Orthonyx; species Orthonyx spaldingii. The sequence goes on along the minus strand of VZTJ01002354.1, from coordinate 2,045,044 downwards.
TGGTGTGCGCAACCCCTTGTTGGTTCAGCCCAGAATATAAAGGGGTTCATATTTTACACTGCACAACAAGAAGTTAAAGACAATTAAGAATGAAAACCCTTTAGCCTGAGCTCACTCACAGTCAATCAGATATGTAAGACAACACATGGGACAATGTTGAAGCTTTATGAGGAAATATCATATTTATAAAATTGTAGGCTGTTTTGGGTTCCATCTGGGTGGCATTTGGCAGCATAACTCAGATCAGTCAGTACTTTGCCAATATATTGCCAAAACCTATTTACAAAGTAAAATGGTTATCACAAGCAATTATCAGTTTCTTAAACCCTTGAAACAAGAGTGCCAACCACCAATTTGAAGATCCAACATCTTTCCATGTAATTAAAGACTTATGCATATTCTTTCAGTGCAGGCTGTAATTAATATCCCAAATCAAGCAGTGTTTAGGTATGTGTTACATGCAAGTGAGCTAGCTGATAATCCGATTAGTTAAGTAGTGGTTTTCCTCTGTGGTTTACAGATCCCTAAGGATCAAGGGTCTACTTCTAAAGAATTTGGAGAGAACAGCTGTGGGAGCATCTCATATTACACCAAACCAATGCAATCCCAAAGCAATTACTGCAATGAGCTGCCTGACTGTCCCCTCCATGAGCTCTGCTGCCTTTCAGGTACCAGAAGCAGACAAGCAACTGGGGCAGGTCAGTTCAGCTCACTTTAGCACCTGGAAAGAAAATTAACTTTCCAATGGGAAAAATCTTCATATGGCTATATTAAAAGACCCCAAAACCAGTAGGAAATAGAGCTGGAGTAAAAGAAAAGTGAGGTTTGGTTAGACTTTTAAGTAAAAGCCTGTACTTATTTAAGGTTAGATGTGAAATTAATGTGAAACTATACGCATGCTACTCTCAACAGGCATGTATGTTCCCTACAGAACTTTGCTCTGCTCTGTGGAAAATACTGAGGTTCCCCAAGACAAAAAAGCTTCAAACCCCTTTATACCAAGCCTTCTCTTGTCTCAGGAGGTCTGTAGTAACTGAAAGATCAGAAAATTAAGACAACTAGAATAATTAGTATGTTATTGCTACAGTAATTATAGTACAAAAATACTTTGCAAAAAGTGCAAAATGTGCCTTTGACTGCCACAAAAATATGTTTTGTCTCAACATCTCCTTGAAGGTATACCTGCCTTGCAAGATCAGATGCTCAATTCTGAGCAACAGTATCCACCAAAGTAATCTAGCACTGCAGAAACTGAAAGCACATCAGAGATTCATCAGACTGCAAGAGCAATCATTCTGCCAAATAAGCCTTATCCCAGGTCAGCAAACAGCACATATCACAGCGTACCCAGCAAAGAACACACAATGATCTCATAGGCCTGAATACAACGTTTCCATCCTTCATAGAATTTATTGTAAGCAAAGAGGAAATATAGACCAGAAGATAAATACAACAGTTATAAGACTTTGCAAGGCCTTAGTTTAAGTGTTAGATATCTGCATCCAATGACATACTGGATAAAATGTCAAATTGTTATTTCATCATGACACTTCTGAAAACCCACTTGTCCTAACACAGAGCAAATTATGAATACCTGAAATGGGAATCTTAAACATCAATGGAGTCTCAAACAGCAATGGGAGTTTCAAACATCTGTTTGAAATGCAACCTTTTAAATCTCGGACATTTGTTCACATGCTTTGGAGACATGGGTGGAAATGTTCACCCACCTACATAGGGAATTTTTGGAGATTTTCCCTTTGGATAGGGTGTAGTTTCTCGTTCAATAAGAGCTTTTCACTGCCAGAAAATTTCAAATTCTTGAGCCTCTTTTTGTACCCATAGGAAAACAACAGCACTTTGGGTGGGAACTAAAAAGCTTGTTTGCTGCTCAAGTGACCTCCAGGCTGAAATGAGTTGAGGGGTCTTGAGTTGCATCCTGTTTTTCATATAGTCAGAGAAGCTTGTAATGGAATTGGTCATCCTTTGCTTTGATTTCTGCTTTTTATGCCAGATTTGGATCACTGTAATGCTACATGACAGAAAAGTTCTGAATGCCTGAATAAGAGATGTGTTTGTTACTAACCTTGCCGCAGATTCAAATTTGCACAGGAAGAAAGGATCAAACATGGGAAAGTCAGGGTTTCGGTGCAAATGCACAGATGAGAAGGCCAGTGTCCCTCTCTTTTCCTCCCACACATGACAAATCTCTCACTTTGTTCTCCAGACTCTGACTGACCCCTCCACTTTTTGCTCTTTAACATGTTCCCTTTAGGGGCATCCTCTCATCTCTGAAGTTTTCATTTGTTCTTTCATTTCAAACCATATTCTTCTTATACAATGTGGTAGTGTCATATCTTGTGAAAGTCCTGGAGTTCATGCACTTGAAAATACATAGGGCTTTAGGTGTTAGTTACAGGAAGAATTTTTTGCACCATAACTTATTCCAGCTTCCAGACTGCCTTTCATTGACATTAGAACTGCTTAAAGACCCTTATACCACCAAAGTGATGTAAAAAGTCTTTTCTATAAATAATTATTAGCTCTTCTGTTTCCTTGGTGTCTCTCCATCCAATTCCAAATGCCATCTCTTGCAAAATCAGTTCCTGGAGAAGACTGGTCTATATCATCATTAAGCATAAGGATTATAAAATTACTTAAAACAAAAGCTTACATTCTTGAAAACACCACAGACATGCTGGTATATACTAAAAATATGAAATGATTTGTGTAGATAAGACCATATATATTTCTGAAATGGGTACCTTGCTGCTACCATTCCTTGAAGGTCATAGGTTTAATATAACACAATAGAAATATTTTATCTGTTTGCTATAAAGGGCACCTGAAGTGTGTTCAGACTAAGTGCTTCTACTTGATCATTACTATATCCATAAAAACTCATTTACTCATGAACAGAAAGTTTATGTATGGAACAACTATTGAATCCAGTACTTCTGAGACTGTAAACAACAAAAGTATTTTGCCTCTGGCCAATCTGTGAGCTGTTATAATTCAGGTTGCAGTTCTTTTTTTCCATTAGATGTCCCTTCCCCCTTTCGCTGTATGTATTTCGAGCTGAGGTTGGTGAGCACTTCAGTGACATTGTGATGTCATAATGATGTAAACTATTGTGACTCTTGTTCTTTCCCATCCTTGTTGGGACATACCGAGATTTATGACAGCCATGTCTTAACCTACAAAACCAAGTCAGCTGGGAATCATTCAGTCTATGGCAATACTCCTGTCACTGCATTGCTGTGCAGAAGGCTTTTAAGGGCAGGAAAGTCAATATGAAAAACTGGTTATTGTTCTAATGCTGGACCTAGGCAGGAGTGAAAGTCCTAACCAAAACAGCATTTCCCACCAGCTGGGAATTCTCTTAGTAGCAAAAGCTAAACACCTCAGTAGTACACAGCTTATACACCAAAGATCCCAGTATCCCTTCATCTTCTGTAAACATCTTTTTATAGACACCTTTAGTCCCTATGCACCATAAATATTCAAGGACTATTGTTTTACTGAATTCATGTCTTGAAATGCGGTGTCTTGAAGTTTGATACCAAAGTAGGATATTGTTTACTTCCAGAAATTATTTGCTAATGATGTTTTATCATGTACATTTAAAATATATCACTTTTAAAAATTTAATTTCCACAAAAAGTACCAAATGCTGAATTAATTTGAGGTAATGGAGGAGAAAATAGCATAGTTTTTTCTGTGGATTCCAGCTTTACATTGCCTCCATTATCTAAATTTTCTAGATTAGTCTACATAGTCTTCTAGTAGGTAAATTCATACAGTCCCCAAGTGCTGGAGCAAGATGAGCACTTCCTGGCTCCACAGCAAGAAAAGGGAAGAAAGATAGTGGAGAATAGGATGGGAGAGATACTTTGCTGTTCCTATACATCTCAGAAACAGCAGTAGCTGTCTCAGGAAAATGGCACCAGGGATCTAGCCATAGAAAATCAAATAAAATAACTCCTAAAATCCAAACACAATGAATGAAAGTTGTCAGCTATAAAAATTTGGCAAGTAATTTGGAGTGAAAAAAGGTTACTCTATATTTTTCTAGAAACAGTGTCTGGCATTGTACACAGAGTTTGTGTGTGACCTTGAAGCTCAGCAGCCTTTGAGACTGCAAGGAACATACCCAAAACCAGACTATACAAATGTTACCCAGAAACTTAAGTACAGAAAGAGCTATAAAATAATCAGACGTATTGGAGAATTCTAGTCTTCTAAAGAGATACCTCCATCTAGGGGGTATTCAGATGAACTTATCCCGGAGTACCTCCTCAACATCGTGAGAAGACAGGCAGGTTCAAACGAAACATGACCCAAGCAGAAATGTACTGCATTTAAATATGAAAAAATCAACAGTTATTTCCTTCCTTTCAGTGTGTCAGATTGAAAGATTTTGTCTGCTTCCCTTGGAAAGGAGCCTGCAATATTCTCCAAAAAGAGTGTTCTTAATAATAATCCATATTTAATGAAACTGTACAGTAGTTGCATAACCAATGCTGATTTCATGAAGTACCTAATTTAGGCTTCATAAAGTACATAGTGTTTATGTTGGAAAAGCTTGAACATGTTTTACTAGGTCTGAACCGATAGTCTTATTGGCAAGAGATAAATGCTTCAGACAATTTGGTGCTAATATTTCAAGTCTATACAGAAAAGAATAAAACAAATGTACCAGAAGAAATATTGAACAAATCTGTCTTGGATGTAGCTCTACTCCTTCAGATAGTTCTGAACAGTAGATTAATTCAATATTTTAATCACTTAACTCTGTACATTTATTTCAGACAGTAAATCAGTCAATATAGATCACTAGTGGACTCACCTTTTAAAAAGACAAGCAGTACTGGATAAGCAACCAAAATAAGCATTTTACTGCATATAACTCTTGTTCTACAAAGGTGGGCTAAATTCTCACCAACCAAGGAGACACCTAACCAGGAGAAAAATAATAAAAGGAAGCACCAGTACAGAACTGCAAATATTTCACGATACATTACATAGAAAAGTTATTGTTGGTGGTGGGCCAGCGCTCCACAGAGGATGTGTGGAGGTTGCTTTGTCACTGCATTTTGGAAATTAATTATTCTTGTTCCAGATGGCTGGCTGTCTTGCAGAGCTGGTTTTTAGATGCTTACTGCTCGGATGAATATCTGAGATAGAGCCAGAATTTATCATTTGTGGAGATAGCTGTAAATAACATAAATGAAGATCACACTGTGTGTAGTCAGATGTGTGGCCAAATGAGATATGGCTAAGTCTAGGGAAGACCTATATGAACAGAGAACCAGGTGCTGAGATCAGCCTAGCATAGTTTATGCGAGTCAGTAAATCATCCATCTAAAAGTGTCTGTTCTGGATTTTCAGCACATAAACCAGTTTAAATTGCCTTGATTTAGTGGGCCACTAAGAGGTACAAACCCAACTGAGTTAGATTCCAGTATATGTCCACCTCACCTCACAAAAACATAGCTATGATTTAGCATGGAGGCAGCAAAGCAGGGCCTGACATGGATATGGACATATGTGTGGCTTTTATCTGAGTTCAGGATAATACTCAGAAAACAATCTGTTATGGTCAAAGCCATGTTGTATGGGCATTAGGGAAGTGCCACAGCAGGCAGTGCTGCAGCACATCATGTGCAGGCTGCAGTGAGTGCACTTTCTTATCTCTGGCATTTATGGGCAAGGAAGTTGTATAGATTACATGTACACAATGTAAGTCATATTTCCAGTGAATTAAAGCTCAGCAGAACAAGAACAGAGGTGCTGCAGGTGGGGAAGCATAAGCAGACCCAGTGAAGTTCCCTTTCATTGAAGATATGCAGCCACAATCAGTAAGTCAGCCTGCAATTCAGATCTCCTGGAGGGGATTTTTGCAGAAGATAAACTCTCCCAAAGCCTCTCCCAACACCTCAGGGAGTAGTGAAAAATCTGTTGCAGCTGAGTAGCCACCTCCAGCTCTACTAATAGCAATATATCTCACGACTTTTGTAAGCCTCAGCTTATCATCTTGAAACACAAAATACCAAGAGGGCATGATGAAAAGATCAGCATTCTTTAGGTAGTGAGAAACACTGAGAAACTACTTGACCATTTTGTGTAATGGTTTTAATGGAAGAAGATACCAAGAAGTAGTGAAGACGAGAGTAAAAGAAACATGTGCATCTCCTAAATGCATAAGGATAAGAACCAACAATTTTGCTTTATGAGTTTTGTTCCTGGAATGCCAGGACACTGTCAGCATCTTTGAGAAATGGGATCCTGTATGTATTGCAGGGCTTTGTGCTATGCTTTTAGTGTTGATCCAAATATAGACATTTGCATGTAAATACGAGTCGCCAGATTGAAGAGATATCTGTATGATGTCATGATGATGTCATTTTTCATTTTCTTTAATAGTTATATTTTTATTATTAAATAAAAAAGACTGTGAAAAATATTTTGGTTTTACCAAGAACAAATGACAAAGTATAAAATGCTAATTTCCACACAGCTTTAATCTTATAGGCATATTATCATTCTGACTAACTATATGAATTTGCCATACTCAAAAGGAAAGTATCTCCCAAAAATATATTTAAAAACAGCTTCCAGGCAACACCTGAAAAATTACTATGCATTTGAACTGCATATGCATACGCATGTGTGTCTTCTAGTGTCAGATGCTCTCTGTGAAGCAAAGATTTTTTCAGACTGTTATTTTGCTTCTGGGTTACTCACATGTACTGAAGTATGGGGACAGAAAGACTTTGTACATGTTTAATAGGAAAATGTTCTGGATTCAGACCAATACCTTGTCAGTCACAGAGTAACAAGTTGCCCCAGGAATGCACTGGGGATTTCTTGAATTTTTAATGAACAACAAAATAATTTACAAATGTCCCAAGAAGACTTAGAATGAAAATTATATTGAATTAGAACAGCCACAAAAAAGAAACCTCAAAAGCATTGGAGAAAATGCTTTGCAGTAAGCAACTTGGAGGGATCAAATTATTTCATTTATCAGAAAGTAGTTACACAAGAGCTAGGGAAGTCTTTAATTTAACAGCAGAAGCATAAAAATCAATGTCTCAAAGCTGAGACTAGGCAAATGCAAAATAAGGCCTATTTTCATGTCTAAAATGGGATAGAAGCAAAATTTAAGTATGTAAGGCAAAAAAAAAAAAAAAGAAACTTCCGCATCTTCTTTAGCATTTCCACACTGGGCTTCCTGCTCAACCTAAAAGTTTGCCAGATACCAATGGTGGCCCATCTGTGGCTGCCGGATTCGCCAGAAATGGAAATGTGGGATTTAGTTGTGAGCCTAATCCATTGGCCCACTGTTGCTGAAGGGGAAGGTCTCACCCTCTTCCCAGATAAAATGGTCATTTCCACCCATCCAATTTCTGAGACTTGTCTGCCAGACAATATAATTAATTTATACAGCAAGAAGTTATTTGGGGTGTCTCATCTCATCTCATCTCACCTTATCTCATTTCATGGATTAGTGAGTTTATGGGTTGACAAGCTGCCCAATAACTGGTGGGTTTGGCATAAAGCCAGTAATGGAAGCAAGTGATCTTCTGCCTCTCAGTGATATTCATCTACTAGATCAGGTAACCTGTCTCCTGAAACCATTCTCGCCTTAATTGTTTAAGACAGCTAATTGCATCCCTTGGCCAAGTAGAATTCACATTCATATCTTTTATCTCCTGTACAATCCTCATAAACACAAGGCTGCAGAAGAGAGAGACACGAGGATCCTCCTAATGCAGCTGAGCTGTTGTTGCAAGACCTCAGGAGCTATGGGATGAGAGGGGAGCAGGCCTGAAGGTGTCTTCATTGCCTGATGCCAGAAGCTTGGTTCCCTCTCTTGGGATGGGCTATGACTTACTTCAGATGTTCGAAGTATAAAACCACAAATAATCTTAAGGGTAGAGAAGGGAACCCCAAACCCCTTCCTGAGGTAAGCACTGTAGCTACTGGGCTGCCAAGACATGCTCCTTCACACTCTCTTCCTTTCTGCCCCAGGTCTCAGGTACACATAAGGCTGTGGTATCAGGATTTCCTATCAGAAAAAATTTCAGGCCTGTAAAACTAAGGGACTGCATGCCTCAGCTTAGCACTGGTAACGGTGCAGTTGCACTGCCTATAAAGCTGCTCAGACACGTCTAAGCCAGCTTAAAATGTGCTCACGCAGGTAGTGGTAAAGCCCTGCTGCCAGCACGGCACTCAGGGCGTGCTTGTTTGCCTTGCTGAGACACTCTGCTGTGCTCCTGAGACATGCTCCTTGCACAGAGTAGATGTTTCTTGCATTCCTCCAAGACCCTTCTGTGCCAACCTTGCATTCCCCCAAGCAGCATTCTCTGTTGGGAAAATAGGCAGAGACACAGTGGGCAGGAGGTGAGCTTGTTGCAGCAGAATATGGTGCTTCTTATTTCTCTTATTTCTGTACACCCACAAATATGGATGAAGTTGTGACTGTTAAAAAATTGAAATTGTGCTTCCAGTTTTTAGAGGTCCTTCTTTTTTCCACTTTTCTTGAAAATCAATAGTATTGTGCACTTCACTACTTAGCACTTACCCTCAAATTCTAGATTAACCAGGCACTGCATGCAAGAGTTACACGTGTTACAGACAAAGTAGGTAGATGAAAAATGCCACCCAACAGGGCTCTGCAGCTTCCCCGGGTTTGGCTGGAGAGTTTCTCTCTGCTATAATGAGCATGAAGAGTAGATGCTTTGCTTGTCAGGCTGAATCTGGAAAGACTGTTTGGGCTCTGGGAAGAATCTCACCACAGTTCTTGTTCCTGCTCTGCTACAGTGCTACAATGCTAACAGGATCAGAGAGCCCAAGTCTGCAATCTTGAAATCTGGATTATTGCTGCATTATCCTGTTCTTTCTCTCCTGTCACCAAAGATTATTGTCCTACTCTTACTCCTACAGAGTTGATCTCAGCTGTGACACATGATTCTCACTGTCACTCCCTCTTTTTAGAATTTAATCTTATAAGCAGCAATATTTTATATTGAATAGGATATTTTATTTTCCATTGAAATACTTTTTAAAACAGAAAGGTGTAACAATTTGGCAGATATACTTTTATTTTGAGGAAAACAAAAACTTGGACCTGAGAATATTGGCAGGATTGATTTAGCTTGTTATTTTCATATTTCCTATTAATCTTGTTCTTGTCTTTAATCTTTTGTTAAATCTGCTAACATGCACTGAAGGCTGTTTGTACAGAAGCCTTCTCCCTGAAAATCATGCCTATCTTAGGGTTTTCACTGGAGGCAAAGATAATAAAACAGCACACAAAAATGCTGAGGGAGAATATTATCAAAGTGGGAGGGAAGCATATTTCCTTGGCATTTTCCAAAATGTTCCAACATATGAGACTATTTATGACAAAGTAAACAAAAAAGCCAATCTTCCTTGTGAAGAATGCAGAATCATCCTTAATTAATTAAACTCCTACAGTGAACTCATAAAAGTCAGGATGTTGAATTGCTGTATGTTAATGGAGACTGATTGTTTTTATTATTTGTTCCAGGGGAGTAAAGTAAGGCTTCTGAAATTCACAACAGCAGCAAGTTACACACATGGTGGAAAGAAATCATATTGAATATGCAGCAAGACACTAGTCACTACCTCTGAACTCAATGGATGCAATAAATCTGCCTAATCCCTGCTTTGCCAGGACACACAGCTATGAAGGAAGAGACAGACACTGAGGGCTCAGAGCTGGGTCCTCCTGCCACCTCATGTGGCTGTTATGGGAAGGGCTATTGTCCCTTCTCACACCACAAAGCCATGGTTGTCCATACGATGATGCCCTGCAAGAGTTGTCTGGAACATTGGTCCAGCCCATGGCCAAGCAGGAGAACACTTCATCCAAAGTCCGTGCAAGCTTTCCTCAAAACAGTGAGGGAGTAGGCAGGTTTACAGGACAAACACATGCACACCCAAACAAAACTCCGACTGAGGAATTCAGTTTATGCAGATGCATATGCTGGGATACCATAAGGCTTAGCCTCAGTGGTCTGGCAGCCCTGAAAAGTTCTCAGGTTCCTAAGGAGCAGAAAGACAATTCTGAGAAACAATGATTTCTTCTAGCTTTTCAGCCATAGGGAAGACATTTGCAATTTCAGCTGGCACCTCTTCTAGCAGGGAACACAGCTGGAAGCAAGAAAAGCTCAGTTCTCAGGAAATAAGTAGGAGCAGTTTTAATTATACTTATTGCCTATTCCCTGAACCACAGGTCTATAGGAAGAAACTAGTCTTGGCAAAACTCCTGGAAGAATACATTAGGCCATCATAAGAGATGCGTCTGAGGGAGCATGCGTGAAACAAGTCCCATCCCTGCCCTGGCAGAACCAGCCCCGCTGGCACATGGCCATCCGTGCCCCTGCAGGGTGGAAGGCAGCGAGCTTGCCACACCTCCGAGGATCGCTGCAGGACTCCCGGTGATTATGCTGTAAGGGAGGAAAGCTAAAGCCTGGCTCCTTCTTCCTTCTGTGCAGCTTAACAGCACTTGAATAAATGTGAGGGAAGTCACCCTTGTTTAACCAGTGTGGCAAGCACTTGTTCAGTGAGCACACTGGTACCATCCTGCAGGTATCAGCACTGTGAATGTCTCTGTGTCCATGAACAGTGTTTCCAGGGGCATGCAGTCAGGAGATGGCTCCCTTGGTCCCCTCCCTCCCATTATGACCCTGCTGCACAGAGCTGTAACAGGGGCCAGTGGCTGTGCTTTTGCATTAGCCCTTCTGTAATGTCAAGATTCAATTGTCTGAGTTGCAAGAGCTCCTCTAGAAATGATAGTATCTACTACACTTAATAGGCTGAGTCAAATAAGACCTTTCAGCTTAGTTCACCCAATTCACCAAAGCTGTTACCAAATAGCTTTTTGGACAGTGTAAGTATAATTTTACTTGGAGTGTTTCATTGGTCTTACAATGGAGTGTTACATTTCTCCAATGTAGGGCCAGAGAAACTTGTGCTAGCTCAGTGGTTAGACAGCCCAGGAAGGCAGGAAGGGACAATTTCTTTCATTTGACAGTGACAGGTTTTGGTAGCTCAAAGTTCTCTTGACAACTGCACAAAGTCCAGAGAGTCATCACTGTATAGAATCTGTACATTTAAATTCCTTCATGAGTGGTGCTGTGAGAAGAATGTGGCATACGAATGCTACACAGCTGAGTACCGCCTCATCTAGTACAGCAATAAACTAAAGCTCAGCTGACACCAGGTAAATCTTTATGGCATCATTTTTTGATGCTGATTCCTTATGAAATCTTATGTTGACTCATTTTGCAAACAGAACCGATTGACACCGTGTCGTTTTCAAACACATCCTTAGGGTACTTTTTGTAACACTATTAGATCATTATAACTACAAAGCAGAACTGGCAGATAGTCTGCAAGATTCCCACAAAAGTAAAACCAAAACTCCTAAAAATATCAAAAATTGTGTAACTGCAAAACTCCCAAAAAACCCCAATCAAACCTCCTAAAAAGTAACACAAAGCTTACATAACTAGAGGTCAATTATCTCCTTAGAAATTGACTGTCAATCTAAAAAAGTGAGAACTTAAACAAAGAAGTGTAAACTTAGGCCGTAGGTGAGCAGTATCATTTGTCGTTCAAGGGAAGATGATTAAGGCTGCATGAAAGATGAAGTACGAAAAATGCATTGGAATGCCTGTTAAAAGAGGCTGTCAGAAAGTGTGGTGTGTCTTGGATTATGTTCTCTCAAGAACTGTCAAAGGCAAGAACTCTAATGGCATAAAAGCCCTGAGAAAAAAAGCAGAAGTTCTGGGCTTTAAGAGCAAAATACTCTACCAGGGTGTCTATTAGCAACAGGCAGGGCTCAAAGGGTTTGTCTCATCCCTCCAAAACATGACTGCATAAAGAAGCACAGCTTAATTGCTGAATATTCTTCCGCAACACATTTTAAAGCACCATTTACACTCCTGATGTTTTTCTACTGTTGATTGCTATCCATATATGCAAATTTTAAAAATTAGAATTATTAAAATGCACATGATTAATGATTGAACTATAGCTTGCTACTGGATGAAACCTTCATTGTAAATGAAGGCTCAAAACGATACTCCTAGAGTTCAGGTAGTCTGGCACTTTTTTGAGTGGAAGTGAGATAATTGTATTTTCCTGCACTGTTGCTATAACATGCAGAAAGACACTCTCACCTGTACCATAACTATATTTTAGTGCCCCAGCTGCAACTTTGAAGAAGTTGTTTACACGTATAACAGCAGGTGAGACAAGTATCATCACCTGCAAGCCCTCGTATGGCCTTTCACCCCGTTTCTAAATTGAAAAAACCCTTCCGATTTTATGAGTCATTAAAACTGGTTAAATTAGCAAACTACATTAAAATTAAATTTATAAATATATAAAGCCAAAAATAAACTCTTTCATGCAGTTTGCTTTCCAAAATCTTGTTTTCTCTTATTTTTTAATATTTTCAATATCGTTATTTTTTTCCATGGAAACTTACTTGGTGAAAAAATATTGACTATATCCTAAGATTATAACTGAGTTCACTTCCTGGTGAAAGTTACTGTCTCACAGCTGTGGAAAATTAACTTGAAAGAGGCAGGAACCCAAAACGTGGGGTTTGTTTCCCTACAATATACAGCCAATATATGTTAATGGCCATTATTTTACTTTTCCACTTCAGCAAGCTATAATAACAATACTCAAGACAAGTCTGTCATCTTGGGCACATGTTTTCAGTTATCTGCAGAAAGAGCAGGTAGACATTCACCTCTTGATCTTGCAGCCATGCTAGCTTTTTCCTATTAAAGCTTTCCAGAGTCCTTGCCAAAAGCAATTGTGCAGTTGAAGGTGAACAGAGTTTATCACTTTTACTTGGGCAATAGAAATTTTATCCATTTTTCACAGCCTGGGAAAAAAAATGAGTTTATCTGCCTTTTTATGTACTGCTGAGATACCAGTTTCCCAGTATATCCTCACCAGTACTAGTAATGGTGAAAAGCTGAAGTGGACCATGTACCATTTTAGCAATTGTGTTTGTGAATACTGTGTTTCCTGACCTGCCTTAGTACACACCAGTAATTAAACTGCCAGTGGACCACTTGTAATATCTGCAATATTTAATAAAGAAACAGTCCAAGATGGATAAAAGATATCTTACCAAATTTTGACTTCTTTTGTAGTAATGGAGAACATAGTTTCCCAGCTCTTGAGTCAAAAATAAATGTTATTTTGTCTGCACCATTGCTTAGCATTCCTTTACAATCCAGGTATCCCTGTGGGATACTTCTATGCAGATTCTCTCCTGCTCCTCAAACTCATAGAGTGCAATTCCAACATACCAATTGTATGAATAGTCAAACTTTGTTATGGAAAAGGGAAGAAATTTTTTATTTCTATTGTGAATGATCCTTGACTGTCTAGGTTTAGTTTTGAGACAGACTGAGGAGTTGCTCCACAGTGGGGTCCTCTTGTGCCAGCTTTCCTCCAGGGACCCTGCCCATCCACTGTGCTTGCCCCTCATGTTGTGTCACTGTCAGCAAGACCCAGCAAGGCCCACAGTAAACACTCCTCAGGAATGCTCTGGAAAGCAAGGAGGGTGGGACCTCTGGGATACAAGTTGCATTTGCTTTAGGTGGAGCACAATAGAAAGTGTAATTGGTTGTTCACTGACTTACACTGTGTAAGAAAGGAATTGGTAACACTGGGCCATCTTGTAATATTGACACTGCAGACTATTTTCCACAGTATTTCAAAGATTCAGTGGGTTCAAATGGGATTTATATGTGTTCATTAGCAATTAAGTGAGGAAAAAAAGTGCCTTGATGAGGAATCCAATCCCATCACAAATGGGTGTTTCTTCTGAAAGCTTGTGAACCTCCTCAGGCAAGGCAGACTTTGGGAGAGTGATTGACATCCTTTGATGGACTAAGATCTTGAAACCATATGTTCTAGGAGATCCGTTTCTCCTTATATTCTGACAGAATTTTAATGATTTTTGGTGGTGTCTGGTTGGTTGGTTGGTTGGTTTTGTTTTCAGAGAAAGAGAGTTTTAAGCTATATGGCCACCAGCACCTAGTTTTATGGCTTCAAATACACATTAAAAACACCTGAAATTTGTTGTAAATAGTGCTACACAGGTTTTTGGATTCTTTTAGCTGAAGCTTGCATAAGAATCAGATCAATAAATAATTTTTGGATGAAAATTTGGTCATTCAAATTTGATAAACTGGAATTGTGTTTTCCTGGGGTAGACATTAGTATATACTGTTCTTGAAAATGTTCCTGTCATTTCACTATGTTGTTTTCAGTTCATTATAAAAGAACTTTTGTATTCTGGATTAAATATGGGGTACTGTTCTTCAGCCTGAAATTTATGTGTTTGGTTCTTTAGGACTGTCTGAACTATGAAAGGAAACTTGCATGTGATGTGTATGATGTGTATTGGTAAAATCATACTTTGTGAACTGGTATATGTTAACAGTACAGGTGTTAACAAACTTGCCTTCCGCAAAAAAACCCCAACAAATTTCTGAGCTTTCAAACAATATGGAGTTTCCTGAAACAAGTTAAAGTTCCTCTATTGCATTTTGTGTGACAATTCTGTTAAAAGAATAGCAACAGCAGTGTTTTTGCCACCATTGACTGATTATCAGGGGAAAGAATGAAAGGAAAAAAAACCCCATATATGAAATATTCATGTCAAAGGCATGACTGAGAGATATGCAAATTCTATCCTTTCTGTAGGAAGCACTGAAAATTATATAAAATAGAACAAATTATAGTTAAGTCATTTTTCTTAGTACCAAATAATTTATTTCAAATCACTGTTATTTTTATCCTAATTATGTTATTTTTACCTATGCTAAATTACCATATCTTCCTCTGTGTTACCAGCCCCTAGAAATATCTTGTCAACTGTAGTATCCATTTCTCCCTTATTTTAATTCCCGTCTTAAATGTTCATGCAACCATAGTCCCATAACCTTTTTACTAAGAAGACTCCTGTATGCCTGCCTGTTGATATCAAAAAGGAACAACACTGAGATACAAAGCTTTTCTAGCTCCTTTAGAAGTCCTCTGTATCATTTTCCTTTATTATTGCCTTTTGGTGTCTATTTTTACATGCATGGCTGGAAATCGACCACAGTAAAGCTGACAGGCTTCTATCAACACACTGTGTTACAAGCAAATCTTCTCCATCACTTTATCCAAGTGATCTGATGTTACTCTGAGAAAAGGAATAAAGAAAATAAAATAGTGATGAACAGTAAGAAAGTACTAAATAATAAAAGCAAACAACATCAGTAATAACTGCCTTATACCCTAGCATTGACTCTTGGTGGGCTGGGATTCCAAATCTCTTCAGAACAGCCTCTTTCTTAGTGTCAGAGCTTGTTTTCCAGCTGATCACCTTAATAGTTGTGTGAGAGTGTATGACCCCCTCATAATATTTCTCTCTGTATTGGCCACTTAGGAGAGAAGTAAGCTCATTCACTAAGGAAGAGGATTAAAACAATGCTGATGGCTCACTCTTTCTGCAGAGTAGTTAAAAAAGGTTCAGACTCTTCCTAATTTTATGCAGTCAGAGCAGCTATTAGAGATCTCCCAAAGTACCCGGAAATGACCCTACTTCCTCTGGGGCTACAGGCTCGTTCCAAAGCATGTATCAATTTGGCTTTTGAGACTGTCTGGCAACAAACATAACTGGCATTGCAGATAAATGTATTTCAAACACTAAGTAACTGAGATGCTAAAATATTGAGCCAGGTCTTTCACTGCTCTCAAGAATCTAATTTTCTTCTTTATTAACTCAGAGGAGCAATTTTAGACTCTACTTCTGCAAGTGTCTTTCTTACAGGTTTATTTTGCATGTACTTTATATAAAACCCCTAATCTTAATGGTACTTTTTCAGTATCTAACATAAGTGAGGATTTTCCAAATTGGTAAGGATTTAACGTGTTACAGAAAGGTAATTAATAAGACTTTTGACTCTACAAGTGTACTTATTCCTGTAATAAGAATCTTTAATTAATTTTTTTGCATTTATTGAAGAGCATTAATGAATATGACTCTAACGATATTTTCAGGAAAGGTGAAACAAAACAAGAAATGGTCCATTCTCTGTAAACAGTTATTAGTTCATACGTAGTTCCAGCAAAAAGAACAGTTTTTCCGTTCTTCTCCTGAGAAGCGGGTCAGAATGACCACTGCTAACCTAATCCCCACAGCTCAGCCCAACTGCCTTGCATCACAAATCTTATCTCAAATTTTGCACTGTCCAAGTTACCTGATTTCTCTTTATATTTGAGCTGGAAAATCAACAGAGGAAGCCACACTCAGGGAACTAGCTGGGGCTTCTGGGCTTCACGAAGTCCATGCGCAGGAAGGGATGAGGACAAAGGGTAGGACAGTTTCAAAAAGCTCCAGAAAACGCAGAAAAAATTAAAATCACATTTGAAAAATGTACCTATGTAGAGCATAATTTCAACTACTCAAGACAGGCAGAATTATGAAAACTGTCACAAAGCTCTGACCGATCTGTGGACACAGAATTTCATGGATCTTGCGTGGTTTGCAGCTTCCTTTTATATAGCAGTGGCCTCTAAAGATCCATTTTTTTGAGTACAGCAAAGTGGCAGAGTTTGGTCTCTTGCCATGAAGGTAAGTGGCATGGTTTGACCATATCCACACCATTAAGCTTTGCTACCTTCCCACAAGGGGCTCCATCCACACTGCCTGGGTGCAGAGCAAGTGCTGGCTGGTCTGCCCCTGACCCACACTGGAGAATATCCTAACAGACTGGCACAACTGGGACCCTGTGTGTAAACCCATGACTTTTTCCTGCTTAAGTCTAAAACAGACAGAGCCTGTGTGTAAGTTTACTCTGAGGTACTTCACTGCTGTATATATTCCCATTTACTTCACTGGAATTACCCAGGCAAATAAACTCGTATCATGCCATGAAAGTTTTTAGAATGCATCCTATATGCATCCAATAAACAGATGGTAGATTATTAGCAGTTATCTTCCAGTGCCTCACAGTGTGGGGAAGACACTGTGCACTTTGGTTTTGTCAGTTCTCTTGCAGCTTACCAGAAATTTCAAATCTAGCATTTTTTATTTGTCATTTAAATTTCAGAATGAATTAAAAGGGGTTGGGAGGAGGAAAGAATTCTTTGCTGAAAAAACATAAATGGAAAAAATCACATAAAAAGAAACAGATAAAAGATATCTAAATAGAAACGTAAGAGGAGAGAAAAACCATCTGGGAGGCTGAGTAATCAGGGACTTCACATTAAACAGTCAGGCAATCAATCACACTGGATAAAATTCATGAGGTTGGTAATCCTTTTCTGTATAACCACCAAACAGCATAATTCATTCATTCAATGTAAGTACCATCCCCAACTATTATCTGATTCACTCCACAGTCTATTTGAAATGTAATACCTGAGTTCAGCTTGCACAAACCCTGTAAAAAGTTATGCAGCAATTTTTACTTACACATAAACAGGCTAGAGCTGTGTTTTCTCATTATGTTCTATTTCTACAGCTCTTGTAGTAATTGCTGTGACCACAACTCTAATACTTGTACTATGGTTGCCCTTAGAAATTCCTATGCAGTTTCAGCTCAATGTTGTTAGTAAGCAGACAGACAGAAGGCAAGGGACAATCCCCAAACCATAAAAAATTTATAAGCTGAGGAGACGTGCCAGGCAAAGGGAATAAGTGAGGAAGCACTTCTTCTAACACTCCTGAGAGTTAGGCACTCATTTTAAAATGAATGCCTAACTCTCAGGAAGGAAAAATGACATCCCTACCAGTCACAAACAAAATCAATTCAAATGTCTGTGTCCCAAACTTAGCTACATATGCAGCCATGGAATTAGCGCAAACAATTATATTGAAGTAAATATTAAGGATTTGTACAGAGAACATATTTCAGACTGTGCTTTATAGGAAACCAGATTTTAAGAGCTATGATCAGAAACTGGGAAGAGAATAAAACATACCTGATTGGCAAAAATCATGCATGTGCTGTGTTCTCGCCACAGTTCAGCTCTGGCATGTTAACATTGGTCATACAGCACCAACAGGAGAGGTTAGGTACTTTAAACCACTCCAAACCAGAACGTACCCCTTGTTCCCTCAGTCCTTCCACACTCAGGCACACTGGATGCTCACCACGGAGCACCGGGTGAAAGCTGGATCCACGAAGCAGGGAGCCTGAGCTGTGCACTGCCTTGCCCTGCACCCGAGGGTGGGAAGCACAGGGGCCCCAGCACCGCTGTCAGACTCCCTTCTGGATCCCAGGTAATAGCAAAGGGGCAGTGAGTGACACAAGACAGCAAAAAGAACTGCTGCCAGATGGTTTATGGTACAAACCTCCCTCTTCTTTCATCTCCCAGATTTACAGAGCTGTTGGGAATGGAGGGGGCAGGGAAGAAGATGAGACTGTGGGTGGGAGGCTCACTCAGAAGAATCTGGGAGCCACTGATGCAATGTATTCTTCTGGGTAACAAAGCATAAAAGGAAAGGTTATCTTCAGAAATCACTAAGTAAATAAATTTTAAATTGAGAATAAATATAATAAATTCACAGACAATTCAATGGTAAGGGGGAAACAGTTGTCAAGGTTTTTTTCTCATCAATAATTTCTCTGGATTTGTTCAATACAGATACTTGTCCAAAGAGCATTATCTTTAGTCATCAAGATCAATCACATAACCTTTGCCTTTTTCTAAGATTGCCTCTGCAAATTCCTCCAATTTACTTGAAGAAGTCTTAATTTTTTATTACTAAAGCAAGCCAAATGTTGTGTACTCTACTTTCCAGACTATGAGGGTTCATGTTTTCTATCAGAGGAGTAATTAAAAAAAAAATTTACACATCCTGCTGCTGTTTCTACATTTCATTTGACAAAAGAAATGAGAAATGAGAGTGTGCCCCTTTACAATCTCTCTGAAAAATTCAAGTTACAGAGGAAGCGAGGATCTCTGCATTAAATTATACTTTCTTGTCATTTTAACATAGGACTTTGAGTCCTCTAAAGTAAGAAATGGGCTGCTTTCCTGCCTAGATAGGGATGGATGTGTAGTTGTGCATGCAGAAACACAGACTGTCTCAGTTTTGTTCATTTTCCAACAAGAGGATCTACAGCAGCACAGGCTCCCTCTCACTGTGCTCTGTATCAATGTGTTCTGGCCCCAGTGTGTGGGAGCCCCTGCTGCTCCTGCCTCCAGCCACATCCAGGTTGAAGCCTGAAATCCTGCCCACAATAACAGAGGAATATTATTAAGGGTTTTCTCATGAAAAATGCATTTTGCAAAAAACCTAAGAAGTTTCATATCTGCTTCAGTTAAAGCCCCAGACAGGAAGATTTTGAAATTCCAGAGAGGAGCTCTGATGCAAAGAAGCCAGTTTGCTTGGTGGCAGCTCAGTGTGGTCCAAATCTCTGATGGAGAGTGACGTCGGAGGAGACATCACAACCCACTCACCAGGCAAGTGAACTCACAGAGCTCCTCAGCTCTGATTTTCTGTATTCCAAGAACTGTGGGAAGCTCTTATGCCCATTCCCTGCCATTGGAGCCATAATTTCTAGAAAACTGGACAAAACACTTATAGAGGCAGATGTACCAGGGTGTCACATGTTGCATTTCCTCATGGTTTGTCATCCAAGCAGTTATGGAGTAGTTTGTTTGTGGGTTAAAATTAGAAGCCATACACTCAAGTGCCAGGGCTTTTTAAAACACTATTTCTGTTTCCAGGGAAGTAAACAAGAAATGCCCTCTTCAGTACCTCAGCTGATTGGAACTGGCATAAGTGACATGCAGCAAAAGCCTGGGCTAGCACATGGCAAGTACAGAAACATCTTTTTGGATTTGAAGAGTCCAAAGTGTTTACTGCTCTTTTATGTGAATAAATATCAGAATCAAGGAGCTGATAAATCACTTCTGAAGGAGGCATGCAGTGTTCCTGAAAGTGCTGTGGTTAAGTGCGTTTCAGTGCCATTTTTCTTCTACTCAAGTGGTTTATTTATTAAAAGGCACCACAGCTACACTGATCATTTATTTACCAGTTCATGCATTGACCAAGCTCCTTTGTTGAGTGGCACTTCATCCTTTCAGCACTGGCAATAGACCTTAGTATGTTTTTGCTGCACCTATTCATATAAAATATCCCAGTTAAGTCCTCACTTTTCATAAACATTACTTGGAAGATGACTGTTGAATCAGCTTCCCAGGCACAGGTTGACAGGATGCTGCAAGGCTGTTTTGTGTATTTCTAAAAATGCTGAAAAATCCATAACATAGATATTGTGGGCAGTACTCTGAAATAAGGAAGGGTTATATATTTATTTATATATATATATATATATTTATATTTATATAAGCATTGAAGATTCCTGCAAACCTTAGGCTATAGCAGGATGTTTGACATTTCAACAAGCACTGAACCTTCTGACAGGCTCTCAACTGTGAAACTTTCGGATGACTGGGAGACTGTTCTGGATAGTACCCATGCTACCTTTCTCTGTTCCTCCACTCCTCCCTGGGACCCCTCTGTTCTAAAAGAAGAGTAGTAATCCAGGTGAGCCTTCACAAATCCATGGTGAGCTACTGCACACACATGTGAGTGAGATAGAAGGTAGCAGAGCTCTCATGTGTCCTCTTATAGTCCCTCATTCCCATTCTCACCAGCACAGCTGCCTACGCCAATAACTTTCTACCAGCCTTCAAGGTACTCTGCATGGATGGCAGTCTTAAATCTGTGTCCTTACAAAGCCAGTGCTTTCACAAATTATAGCCCAAAGTATTTCCACAGCACATGCACAAACATTGCAGCAGAGTAGAGAAATAAACTTCTTTTTCCTTGCTCCAGAGAGCTCCAGAGCCACTTGCATGTCCTTTCTCACTCAGAAGTATGCTTCAGGCTTCAGTGAATGGTCTCTTCTAAAATTTCATGTATGCCTGCTGTACTTAAAATTATCTCAAAGTGAGAGAATTTCCTATTTAATGGACAATCCCCCAGGTTCCTCTGGGATAAAAAAATGGATTATCTTTCCAAAAATGTAAAACAGAGGAGGAATGCAGTTCCCTACAGAATGCTACAGTGTCAGAAAAGCATTCGTCCCAAAGGGCATTTTGGAGTTGGGCATTTTGTTTGCTCAGCACTCAATGCCCCAGCATTGTTGGAGCAAAGGCCTTTCAGACAGGCTCAGTACAGGACTCTGCCCTGCTCCACTGGGCCTGGCAGGAATGCACGTAAAGCAGAGTTCCTTAGATCCTGGCACCCATAGCACCGTGCTGTTTCAGAGTTCAGTGCTGCCTGCAAAGCCCACCCTGAGCAGGGTGGCAGCTTCCTGCTGAGCACTTTGGTGGCGCAGCAACCCAAGCAGCAGCAACAGAGGTCACTCTTTTTTGGTCAAAACCACTTACACAAGTTACAGTCGCAACAGTCACTGCATTGTAAATGTACGTTTTGGGGTTAGAACTGCCCAAAGTCGGTGTGTGCTATTCCTCCCTTCCATACACCTCTGTGGGGAGGGTTACAAGTCACCGCTTTTAAGAGGTAGTCTTCTCTTCAAAAATCATTTGGCTTACTGACTCATCCCTTCCTTGGATGACTCTGACTCAGAGCAGAGGAAATAAAATGTATCCATTAAAAAGCATTTTTTTTTCCTAAGGATAAAATAGAGACTCCAGTCCCATAAAAACAGACTGATTTTTTTTTTCTTGAACTCTTTGTGAATGTCCAAAGGATCTGACTGAATGCCCTGGAAACTGAAGCAATTCTTTTTCTGTATAAACTGAGTTGCTGCATCACAATAGAAGGGGTTTCAGTAATCAAGTGATAGCTTGCAGCTAAATAGGACTTGATTAGATATAAAATCTGGTCCAGAAGAAGCTGGGAGTGCCTGTACTGTTTTATTCCTGCCATTCCTACAAGCAGGGTCACTGATTCTGTATTCTGATGCAAAGATGTAGAAAAAAAATACGGTTTGTAAAGAGCTAGTTACAGAGAACAATTGTTCATCTTAATATTACAGGCTGATTTTCAACAATGATTTGAAAGGGATAACATATGCACATGGGATGCCTCAGACAAGTGAATCTCTCAGTACTGAACAATTTTCTAGAGAAACAATTCCAGAAACGATCTGACTCACCCACCCTGTTTGGCACTGTGGAAATATTTTTTAGGTTTAGTGATGCAGCACAGCCCAGTTGATAGGAAATGGTCCATTGCTTCACATGAGGATGTGAACCTTCTAGCACTGAAGTTAGGTCAGTTTGATTAAAAGTCTCAGGTTCAATGCCTGCCAACCACCTTGCTCACACTCCCTACTCACAGGGAAGGGCGTGGATTGGAGTGAGTTAATGTGACAAAATCATACTGTAAGTTAACTTCCGATGTACAAAAATGTTCCAGTGTAAATGAAAGTCTTCCAGGGACTCTGACAAGGGCTACACAGAGACTATTTCTAAATGCAATAACCAGTAGTAGAGATGTATAGTTTGGCATTCTTGAAAGCTGGTGCTTGAATTTGTCTCCAAAGCTTGTGTAGCTGGAAGTTCAGGCCTGCTTCAAAGGAAAATAACTCTTTAATCACCTTGTGTAGGGTTGTTTACAATCCTTTTATTTGCCTCCCACATTATATAATCCTTCACACTATATGCAGATCCTACTTGGATGGAGACAATAAAACAAACCATGACATCTTGTTTGTTCACAAACATCTTTCCAGTATTGTTCTGAACCTTGTGAGACATCATCACAGAGCTGCTGCTCTGACACTTCTGTATATATCTCTGGAGTAAAAGACTGAAAATACGCCTCCTGTGTTTCTTAAGAGCAACATAGATTACATATTTCCTCGCAAAGGAAAAATATGTGAATCAAATTCTGTCTTTATATGCAATGCTGCAATTGAAGGAGTCACGGCAAAAAAAGCAAGCAGGTTTTCCAATGAAGTTTAAAGTGGACATTACTTACTAGAAAAATTAAAATAGTAATTCAGTAATCAAAAGCAATGTCAGTTCCTGCCATACATGCAAATGAATGAAGACCTTACACAGTCTTAGCCATACTGGCACAAATATCTGTTTCTCACTGGTGAAAATCTGCCTTTTACATGAGTGTGAATTTGCCAGAAGACCAAATGATGCTCCAGCCTTCCCAACAGCATTGCCTGGGACAGCACTTCAAGTCTCATGCCATGCTCACCTACCTGTGCTGTCTCATTCCCTCCTTCCCCATGTGTGCTCCATACTGAAGCTTCAGTGTTTCTAAACTGCAAGTTTATTCAGATCATAGAAGAATAGCTGTACTGGGGCTAGAAGATAACGGGCTGTAGCCAATAGTGAATGCTTAGCAAAAATTGCAAAAACTCCAGCAAACACATGGTGGTAATTCATCAGAACACTTTCCAGCCTTCAGGGGTTTCATCAGACAGAAGCTATGTTCTCATACGTAATAGCTCTTCATGGATTTCTCTTGAATTCTTTGAATTATTTTTTGGAAACTTGAAATATCTGGAACATCTTATGGCAGAACTACTACACAGTTGAAACTCATGTTGGGCAACAAATCACCCCCTTTATTCTAAACCTATCATATAAGCATTTATTAATTTATAGATTTCGGTTGCATTTTCCCTCTGTTTACTTGGGGTTTTTTTGTGGACTGAAGAATCCTAAATGCTCCTGGCATGGAAGCCACTGCATACTTTTGATCATTCTTGTGACTTGCCTCTGGATCTTTTCCCATGGCACTGTGTATTGTATTGTTCAGCTAGGAAGAGCAGACTTCTGCACAGTATAAGCATGGCATACAATGGCATCACAATATTTTGTTCTTTTTCTTAGCAATTCTTAACATTTTATTTGGGGGGCGGGGGGGGAGATATTTAGTTGGTTGGTTGGTTTTTTGATTAGTACTGAGCATCAAGCTGACTTTTTCTCACAACTATATACTACCGCCCCAAGAACTTCTACATGAGGCTGTTTAAATGACAATATGGTAGTGACCACAGTGAGATGCTGGGGGGGTCTAGGGTTTCTGTGGGTCTCTCAAGTACAAATTAGTGGTTTCCAACTCAGCAATGACATATACATGACTATAGTAGGTGTGGGATGTTACATAAAGTAGAAAAGAACCTGAATAGACACATATTTGTTTCACTTTGTATCTGAAAACCATGTCACATTTATCTGCTGTATACGCAGCTTGTACATACGTTCTTCTTCAAGCACAAAAATCGTGTGAGACATTTTGTACCTTTTCCAAGTTCCACAGACAAACCAGATTTCTGGATTTGTAAGAAAACCTTTTTACTCTTGTCAAATATGTTGTGATGTAGCAAATTCAAATACATTATCTGAAGCAGATTTTCAAGGCAAGAACATTACTGAATTATAAAATACCACAATTCTATATACAGTTTGCTCTTTTTTTCCTTTGAAGAAGAAAAATACTTTTCAAAGTAGCTAGGGAAACATTCTTGTTTAAAATGACTGCGTGCAGCTATAATATATATAACAATGGATTTATTGCTAATGGATTGAGTGGACTCTGTGGTAGTCCATTATCCATCATTACTGAACACTTAAAATCAAGAAGCAGTCTATGATTTTAAATGGATCATCAAACTCCTCCAACAAAAGCACCTGAACACACAAAATTATTACTTATCTGATTGTTATATGACAATGGAACAGATAGGACACAAGTTACCAAACACCAATGTGCTTTTATACACAATGCAGTTAGCATGTCATTCCAATAAATGTTTGTCTCACTACAATATTTCAAAGCAGAGGACACAATCTTCTGGTTTTGTGGATCACAGGCCCCCTTTGATGTTCCACAGCTATTCTTGCAGGGCAGCTCAGAAATTGTTCCGTTTTAATCCATTCTGATTAATGCCACAAAAGGAGTTTTCCTGACACTGGTAATTTTGCTCTGCTGGGGAGTGATTGAAGAGGATGGGCTTTCATCTCAGCACAGCAAATCACTTGCAGCCTGCTGAAACAAAGAGTCAACCACCTTCTTCAGCAAATGAGATAAAACTGTGACTTGTTTTCTTTTAATTAACTCCTCACTAAATTGCTCCAGGCCCTCCTGGCACCCCTCAGCTCTGAGACAATAGCAGTGCTCCCAGCTAAGGTAAGATTTTGGAGCACTCAAGTTTCCTGGGAGTAGCCACGCTCTGCATGAGTCAGGTCATGCTTTTCTCACGCTGTCTGAGAATGCTTTTGGAGAGACTGATTGTGGGCACAAGGCAAGTTGAACCTATCTGCAGCTCTTTTAGACAGACTCAGCATGCTGGTGAGTCAGGTTGGCTGGCAAAGATAACATATCAGCAACCCATGGACTCCGCTGTTCATAATGAATTCCTTCCTCTGGGTTTTGCTTTCCCCTGATTACTTTCTTGGTTTCTGAGTTTAGCATTACTGACTTAGGGCTCTGGATTCTGTTTGTTTGTGTCCCTGTGTGGCCTTGGTTGCTCTTTTCCACACAGTGTACTACTAGACCGTGGTGCAAACTGCAGGGCTTATGAATGAGCCTTTAATGCACAAGGCTGCCCTGTTCATATCTTCATGCACAACCATAGGAGCATGGCAGTGGTGCCAAGAGTTGGGTCCAGATAGTCCTGTGGTCAGGACTTCAGCACAGGCTGCTGGTGGGGAGCTGTTGTACACATGGGATCACTGTGCATGTGCAGAGTCTTCTGTACACAATATAGATGAGGTTAATGCAGACAGGCCAACTGCTTCCTGGGGACAGACACCAGCCCACATTGAACAAAAATGCAAGGGGGACTTTTAGGAAGGAAGTGAAGCTAGATACTGGAGTACAATATGTGTGCTCCTGAGAAATTTACAAAAAGCATAGAAAATATGCTTATATGGATTTAAACTCATAGAAGAACAACACAACAATTTCAGAACAACACACTCATGGTAACTGGTGAAAAACACATAGTCTACAGGAATGTGTTACCCTTGACCATGTTACCTTGTATTCAGGTGGCAAAGCGGTTCATTCTCAAAACACACACTAAAATCACACATGCAAATTAGGCTAAGTATTCTAAATAGAAAGCAGGATGATGTGAAAAGTGATGAAGACTATAAGCTTGATATCAGTGGCAACATCAAGATTATATTAATGTGTAATAGTTCTTATTTTGAAATTGCTCACACATAATAGGAAAAATTAATGTTGTCATAATTATGCTCTCTTTGGAATACCAACACATGAATATTAATTTCTTAGTTCTAACAACAGCTGAGGCAGTGATTAGAAAAGGATCAGACAAGAACATCAGTGTCTTCTAAAGGCAGTGAAAAGCCAGACAGGAACATGGTACTTATGCACATCCAGTAGCCCTCCACACAAGTTAGCATCTTTCCTGGAATCCCAGTACATTTACCTACTCTAGATTGAGACATGTCCTGTCAGTCAAATGGGCCTGTCAAGTCAAATCTATACCACAAAATGTCTGTTTAGTAGACTGAAAAAATAAATTTAATCTACATGGGTGTAGCAAAACACATCAGTGAACATGTATATGGAGAACATATTTCAAATCATCTACTGAGAATTTTCTGAGATGTGCCCAGCTTTACAAAGGGAGTGGTAGAGTTGGAATGGTCAAGTACTGGTTGAGAAAGACATTTTGAAGTTTAAAGATTTAAATCAAAGTTAGGACAAAAAGAGGGTTTTTTGGTCATTTAGTATCTGTGTTTCTGTAGCACAGATGGCTTTAAAAAATAAGGCAATTTATCAGAGTGAAATGAAACTTTAATTAGATAATCAAGTTCTACATTCCCAGTATTAATTTGTAAGAACTTGAATATGCACAGATATATGAGTTGCTTGAATAAGACTGCAGGTTTCAAAAGCTGAAGTCAGTCCACCACTTTGAAATCTGACAGTCTGAAGGACTAGTTTTATTTTTGATTATTTCTTACCCTTCTCAATTTGGTGAAGAATTATGAATTATGTACTACCTTTAAGTTCCTGCTCAACAGCTCAGTCAGGGACAAAAAAAGGAAAAGACACTGAGGTAAGGTATGTAATGTATCAGCAGAAAATCATAGGAAAAATTTAACGTGGAAGGGAACTATGGAGAGCTCTCGTCCAAGTTCTTACTCAGAGCTGAACTAACTCAAGTACTCAGCTGGTTTCCTTGAGGTCTTGTACAGTCACATTCCGAAAAGCTCTGAGGAGGAAAATTCTGAAGTCTCTCTTTGTAAGCTATTATAGCATTTTAATTCTCTCTTTCGTTAAATAGTGTACACTTTTATTTTTCTGTGTATCTAGGTAAAATTTACCTTGCTACAGCTTTCTGACATGGCATCTTGTCCTTTCATTGTGTACTTCTAAGAGAAGAATGTCTCTGTCTTCTCCATACCTTCCTTCAAGTTGGGTCCTGTCCTGGTTAAAGTCAACTCTAACTCAGGATCACTTTCTGAAGATGGAAGATCATCTTCAGCAGAACAGGAAGGTTATCTTCAGCAGAATAAACAACACTCTTCTTTCTGTATAGTGTTTTTTTATATTACTCATTGTGAAACTAAAAGCTACAGAACATCTTCATTCTGAAAGTATGTAACTACTGCTGAGCATACCAGACTCACAGGATAAGTCTGTGCTACAGATCTAAGCAGATCAAAAAATACAGATGTTCCAATAGGCATCTGGTTCAGGAGAAGCATGAAATCATAGAGAAGACTATAAAATTAATCATCAGCTATTGCTTGCAGGCAGCTCTGCAAAACCCACAAAGAGCTTGTTGCAGCTGAAACCTGTGACCCCAGGGTTCAACCATATATTATTCCAAGAAAAGCTCGATGGAGCCAGGCTGTATGTCCTCAGTTTAATTTTATTGGTGAAACAGTTGTTAAGGTTTTAAAAAGTACATGAGCTAAAGCTTAAAAAAAACCCAAAGCCATCAAACCCAAGGTGAAAACACAGAGAGAGATGTAAATGTTGAATAGTAATTGGTAAGAGTTAACAACTCAAGCATGTGAGAGGAAAAATAGTGAACCAACATAAAACCCTAAGGAAAGAAAGCAGAGCACTGGCAGATGGCAACTCAGTGAGCACCAGACAGTTCCAAAGAGCAACACAGGCTTCTTCTCCACTTGAATGATGACTGATTGGCCAATAAAAAATTAATTAATACTCTTCAGCAACGTATACCCTGCTTGCAAAATGTCATTGTGCACTGTAAAAAAACCTGTAAAACCCCACAATCACAGTAAGAGGGGTTGCATTGCTATCTTGGATAGTTTAAGACTGATACTAAGAAGTTCCACTGGAAGTGTTTTCCGTCACAAAAAAAAAAAAAAAAAAAATTAAAAAGAACTTAAAAATCACCACAAACTCAGGTGTTTATTATTCATCTGGGCCAATAGCAAAAAAACTGTGTGCAAATAATGCCAGTGACCATAGAATCTTCACAGACAATTTCAAAGGATTTTGTTTTTCTTTTTATATTAAGTCTTAGTGGTTGGTTGGGGTCTTGGGGTTATTTCTCACTATCTTCTGCTACAGTTGACCTGTGGGCCCGGAAGACCTTCCTAAATCTGACAGGGGACCAAGGAAGTGTGGTGGATGCTACAAGACATGAGCGCACAAGGCTGTGGAAGAGCAATGCCTTGGTGTGACACACGTAGGGCTACTCTGCAGTAAGAAGGTGTGCCTAAGACAGGCTCCCTGCCCAGCCAGCACTGAGAGATCTCCTGGGCTGAGGCCTGCCACCAGCTCCTTCTGGAGCCCTAATACCACCTTGCTGCCAAGAGTTGAGACAACTTATCTCTGTTTATGGAACAGAGTTCGTGCCTAAGCAACAACGAAATGTTTTTACAGCTCAATTTAACATGTCATCTCAAAGATGTCTTGCTGTTTCTGACCTTTCCTTATAGAAATATGATGCCATGGGGAGGTACTACCACCCAAGCACTTCCTCAGGGAGTCTAGTTTTGCTGGTGACAGATGTTTCTGCTTCATACATTCTTCACCATTAGAGGAATCAATTGGAAAGAAAAGGATTTTATTTTACTCATGTGTATACTAATTAGCAAATTGTCACCATTCAGTGATGAGTTTTGGCATTTTTTATGATAGCTTAATGTGGAATCAATTTCCCTACTTCAAAGTGTTGCAAATTGCTAAGCTATTTTGGGGTTTAACCCTATAACGCCTGTGTCTCTTGTGGGAATGGATCAACCTTATATTTTTCATATCAGTTTAGTTTTATAACAGGCTATGTGCATGATTTAGATGAAAACTATGAATAAAGACATGTATTAGAGTACTACTGACCCAGTGAAATGCAACATTTTCTCAAGTGAAACAAGACATACTTGCAGTAGTAGATAACAATTTTTAGCAGCATATTTAATAACATCCCCAAACAAGAAAAGCAGGTATGTAAGCTGGCATTTTGCCAGGTCAAGGCATAATCATTACTGTTATTCCAAATGCTGCAAGTGCATTAATGAGCATAAGTTGCCATTCACTTGATTTTCACACAGCTCCCTCATCATAAAATTATTTTTCAATCTACAGAGAGTTTGCTGCCTCGTGTATAACTCTCCTAGATGTGAAACAGAAGATTTCCCCAACAGTGTTAGCTAGATCACACTCAGTGCCTCCAGCACAGTGTTCATTGTTTTATTGATTCCTGTCAAAACCTGCAGCATTTTTCTGACAGACATCTGGTGTTTTCCCACTTCCAAAATAAGAAGCAGCAAGACAAGAGCTGATGTGTGCTTAGCTACAGTCAGTGTCTGTGATGTAGAAAGCTCTGGTTTTGGTGCTCCCTGCCCACACTGCCTTCTGGAGGGTTTTAAGGACAAGCTCGCAAGGCAGAGTTCATGCCTCAAGTAAACATGGTCTGAGCAAGAGAGCACAATACAATTTGTTAATAGCAAGGCTAAATGGAACAGCAGAACGCTGTGGAGCTCCTTAATGTCCAAAACAGCAGCGTGTGAGTGCCTAGCTGACCGCCCTTGAAAATAAAGTCGGTCACAAGCAGCTTTCCCTTTGCTTATCAAGCAATGGGCCTAGAGGGCCTGTGTTTCCCTTTCACCAGCTGTCAGCAAAAAAATTAGTTTTCTGATAGGTGACACACTAAATGTCAAAATCTTTCACTTGGTTGGGGACAAACTGGAGGGACTTTCATCAGTCTATTTAGCAGCCCCAATTCCAGGTGGGAATGATGCCAGAGGGCAGCATGCTGTCCCTGGTCACCCAACAACAGGCCAGCTCCCAGCTGGCCCAGTACCCTGCCCCACACAGTGTCCTTTTCCCTGCTTGATTTCTGCACATGTTGTTTGATCAATATCTGAGGAAAATAAGCAAATCAATAGAGAGACACTATAGGGGACAGTTAAGAAAACAGACAGTGCCCAAGAAGGTTCAGTTTTCATTTTCGTTTGTCATTGAGCAAAGCCACTAACCGGCAAAGATGGGTGGAACAGCTGTACAAAAATCAGCAGTTTCAGTTCTTCTAGGTCTGAGTAAACAGATTTCATGTTTTGGCTTCACAATGGCATGAGGCCTTTTGGTTTCACTTTGAGATCACCACTCAGAGAAAGTCAGAAGCTCAGAATGAATCTCAGCTGGAATCAATGACTCTCTTCTGAGCTTCTCAACACACTTGAGATTACTCAACACATAACCTAATTGAGCAATCTTTCTCCAGAGAAGGGACAGACATTTTATCCAGTACTATTTCTTTTCAAATAACATTTCAGACCACATTTTAATTTAACTGTACCAATAGAATTTTCATTGGAATCTTAAATAAATTCAGGTTTTGATTTCCACCAGGCTCTATTTCAATCCTTGCAACCAAAACATCACTAGAAAACCAAGGGCAAACAAGAATCTGACACTGGAGACCTGAGTTTTCATCTACATTGTACGAATTAATTAAAAACTTTTTAATACATTCTTCATTATAGAGTGCTTCCCTCCGTGATATTTTATATATTTTGTTTCTCAAAATTTGCAATTCACTCCTTGAATGTATATATTTAGGAGAGAGAGAGGGGCTTATGTTGTTTCAGCTTAATGAGAGCAAAAATAACAATTAACTAACCGAAATATTAAATGTGGGGATTTTTTAATATCAAAGGACATATAGCTGTAGATATTTTGTGCAGGTTCATACCCACTATACCAAATATAACAGTACAAATAGATAAGTCAGTAAATCAAAGAGCTAACAAAACTGTACATATCCTAGACATATTATGTTTCTGTGCCTAACTTAGAAATTACTTATCGTGGTCTCACTTCAAGGTTTTATTCAAGATACAAAACCACATTTGAAGATTATGGGATTTTTAATTGGTTTCATGTAGGCCATCAGTAAAGATGATCTATTGACATAAACCCAGTTTGTCACTTTCATCTAGGTTTTTAGTATACTAGAGATGCCTTGGAACAACTCATTGTAGCACTTACTTACATGTTATAAGAGAAAGAGACTAATTTAAAAATTAAAATTTAATCAGGCAAAGGGAAAGAAACCAAAGAGAAGATAACCCTTCAAGTACTAGGTTAATTCAAACCCTCTCACAATGATCCCTTCAGACACTTCCTCAAGCACCCTGCATTTGTACAGCTCTTACCCAGGTTCCATACTCTACAGTAGCTCAAGCTATCTTGCTATATGCCTTAAAGACCTGCAGACCTGATATAGTGGATGGTGTCCCCTCCCATGCAGGAGGGTTGGAACTAGATGATCTCTAAGGTCCCTTCCAACCCAAACCATCTCTGATTTTTGATCAGGACTCACAGAAAGAATTAGATTCTGCAGCTAAACAGACAATGAAAGGCATCAATACATCTATAATATCCCCTTTAAAATAACATGGTTGTTCAAGCAAAAAATTCAAGAGTATAGTCTGTGGCATTGAAATTTTTCAAGCTCTTGCTTGAATTATTTTTCAAATTAAACCAAACATATCCATATTATCTATCTCCAAGGTGGATAGACCAAGATGAGACATACTTTTAAAAATATTTGCATCCCAAATATTTTCCTAATTCTCTTACTACTACAACATTCTATGCAGCAGTGCTCTGTGCTTATCATTAAAGCTGCTCTGAACACAGGCAACAGAAGATCAGAAATTACATTAATTCTTTCCTTTCAGTATTGAATCTCAGTGGGAACACTTACACCAGTTTAGTGATAGCTGAACCTTTGACAAAACCTCTTGCTGAGCTGAGAAGAAAACCTCTTAGGAGCAGAGAACTCATCTAGAATTTCCTTTTCATGCACACTGTAAATCATTCCTTTCTTCTTAAATGTATTATTCCCATATTCCCCCAAAGAGCTTACTAGTTATCCATATCATCATCAATAACACTGAGCATCTGGTTAGAAATTATCATGCTTTGGGAATACAAATCTTACAAAAGAAATTTTGCTCAGGAAACCTTGCCTGTGCTATTAAAAATTAATTCATAATGTTGACATATTGCTAATCATTTATGATTAGTGCTTTTTTGTTTATCTCCTTGGGTTCTACAGTTACATTACACACATATACTTGTGTGCTTTTTCTGAAATAATTTGTTGCTTCTATTCAGTAATTGGCCATTTAAATGAAATATGCAAATTTAAGTTTGCTAATTGTATTGGATTTACCTTACATAAGAAAAACGGACTTGGCTCTGTTCTTTGTGGCACCTCTAGTATAATTATTGATTTTCAGTAAATAGCATGTGTTTCAATTCCAGATCTTAGCAATCTTCACCTCAAATGCATGGTAATATTGATCCTTCTTCGTTGTTGTTTTGGCCATTGCTTTCTGTCACAATCTCTAGTCTTGTCACTGAAGATAATTTTCAGAACTATTTGCCTAATGAGATAAATTCAATGAAGTCATGTGACAATTCAAAGACAATTTAAAAGGACGGGTTGTCAGAGCAGGAAAATGCTACTGCAAATGTGAAGACCACTGAGTGTTATTTAGGGGCTATTTCAAGTGCTCAGCTCTCTAAATCTAAGCCTTTAAATATATTGGTAGGGCAAAGTGGAGATGAGTCTCACTCCTATACATGGAAAGCCAGAGGAGTTTGCAGTTTGCAGCAACACAGGATCATAGATAGGAACAAAAAACTGTACTAGGTCAGAAACTGGCCACCAAAGGAGTCTGATTAAACAGTTTCACTTTGATCTTATAAATTTTTTAAATATCTTTTAAATGTGTTTTAATGCAATTACTGAACAAAAAAACTTCTCTCCATCCTTGACAAATTCATTACCGTGCTCTAAAGTGACAATAACACTGTTACTAATGGCAGGTGACTGTAACTTACAACTCCTGTTTGTTCCTGACATCTTTCCTATGGGTGTTTCGAGAGCTGATATGCAAAGACCCTGGCAAAGAATTTGATCAGAGGAAACTTGTGTTTAGCCCCACTAAGTTTGCAGCTGTCTCCATGCCAGCATCAAAGCATTGCTTTAACAAGGGAAAAAAGGACACCAGGTCTGAGTGGCAGGGTGTACTCTTCCCAGCCCTGCGAGCAGAGAGCCTGCAATGAAAAGCACTATTATGGGGCACTTTCAAGCCAGCATTTATAATGTAACTCTGCTAAGTGAGTCATGTCCTCCTTTCAAATACAGAAGAACACTTTGAAAGCAACCTTACCCAAAATGCCAAAAACTCGTAGTCTGTTTACTGTTCTGCTTATTGGTTTCTAATGAAGCCAGAGGGCACAGGCACGTTTCCTAACTACCGAAGCTGGCATGTCCTGTGAGTCACTTGCACAAAGTGCAGTTTTTGCTGAGAATGTCAGGGTGAAAGGCCACGGTCCCATCTAACCACGTGCTGTGCTGCAAAAATGCATCATCTTTTTTCCTTCCAATAATGAATACTGCTCCAGTACTCCTGCTGTGTGGGCAGATACAGTGTGTCCTCACAAATCTGTTCTGCGCCTCCTGCGGGCAATCTTGTTGCTCCCTTCAACACAGCAGCACTTTTCTTTATTAATACCATGTCTGCCATCTTGGCTACTCAGGCAAAGTCTTTAATTAGTAACCTTTGTGCCACAGGCAGATACTCTTTGCTAAGTCTCACCTTGGAGAGGCAGGGCCTGGTTTATTAGGTTTTGTTCAAACAATAGTGGGCAAACAGCCCTTTCCCCCACTCTCTTCAAACACCAGGGACCCAGATAGCAGCAATGGACCAGTGCTGGCAGTAGCAGGGTAACAATGGGGTCAGTTGGATGAACCAGAGAGTTTGCTGTGTGTAGTACCGATAGCAAACTACTGTTCCTTCACTGCCTGCAAAGAAATATCTTCTTGTGTGAAGCACAAAGTCTCCAGTGACAATAAAATGCCTTCATCTGATTTCTAGGAAACACCAAAATCAGTTCCTCTGTAGTCTAAGACATCTATATAATATCCCAAACAATTTCTAGGACTATTAGGTAACACGGATTTGGTAAAATTGTGTCTACTTTTACATAAGAAACTTTTCTGGTCAGCTTCTAAGGTTCTGACTGTGCATCTTTGTGAAAGCAATAAAACAAGAATTTAAGCAACACACAGAGCATGTTTTCTCGTCTCCCAGTTCAAGCAAATATATGGACACTGCTTACCACAGACCAGACCTGAATATCGATCTGAAGCCTGTCTCCTA
This sequence comes from Orthonyx spaldingii, assembly GCA_013397795.1. Taxonomy (NCBI): domain Eukaryota; kingdom Metazoa; phylum Chordata; class Aves; order Passeriformes; family Orthonychidae; genus Orthonyx; species Orthonyx spaldingii. Next base: position 2,010,331 of record VZTJ01002354.1, on the reverse strand, counting down.
GAAAAGTCTGCTTTCTTGAATCAATTTACCAAACATTCCTCAAATTTCCCTCTGCTGGCCCATTCACTGTGTTGTCCCCACGTGTAGAGATCTGAAGATCTGCAGCGTGCTTGGAGGGGTGCTGTGATAAGGAGCTGTGGAAAACCAGCAGAATCAGAGCTGCAAAATGTGTCTGAAAACATGCAGTGGAGACAGTGGTGGGAGATAACTGGTTACCCAAGTGAAGGAACAGCACATTCATGCTGCAACACTGCACAGAATTCTTTTGCTTCTGTTATTTTGGAATAAAAGTGTGTGCCACAATGATGATCTTCACAAATGGAATTTACTGCTTCCGTATCTTAGGTAAGTGCTTTAATATCCTTCTCACTCAGTAGACGTAGAGCTGGAACTCAGTGGCATGACAGTTCTAATAAACAGCTTCTGGGCTAGAGATAACATTAACCCTTATTTGGTGCATCTGAAAGAACTATAGACTCACACATATGCAAATATTTTGCATATCAAACTCAAAACTAAACTACTCTGTGAGAGTGTTTCTTCTCTATTAAGCAGAATAACATTATTTTCCCACATTAACAATGCATCCTTATTGGCAAATTCTTCTGAAATTCTCTGAGCTTTACCCACTAAAAGCAAAAAAAAAAATAGCTTAAACCTTTTGATGTAGGATTTTTTTAAAGCCTAGTTTATATTTTTTAAGGGTATTTTTAAATATTTTTTTTTTAATTTTCTCCAGAACTCAATCTACAATAACTTTTAAAGTGGCAAAATCAGACCAAATACTAGCACTACTTCAATTTGAAAACTGTTGTTTTGTAAATTAAAGGATACTTTCATGAAGTAGCAGACACAGATTTACATGAGTTTCACATTTGACTTGAGAGCTAAAAGTCAATTCCTTGAACAGTTGAAGCCGTAAGGATTTCATCATTCTTAAAGACAGTTAAAAATAAACGTGGTCTAGAGATGGCTGTAAATGCAATATCTCTAATATATAACACTCTGTTTCCTGAAACAGATTATGAACTCTGAATTTAAAGGGTGAAGTTTACAAACATCTTCACTATGTATGTTAAGAAGTACACTCAGGCTGGATTAATAATTGCTATATTGCAAATAACCAATTTTCTGAAGAGAACAATGAAAACTTTCAAAAAATATATGTTAAACTGAAAGCATTTTTTGCAATCCAGGTGATGGGATGCAAAACATTTTATGGCATGACTGCTGGAAATAATAGATTTCCTTAATTTTTCCTTACATATGTAATTTATAAACATATGTAGAAAAATTAATATTTCCAAGCACTCCATCTTCATCTTATTCCACACATTAATTCTTTTCTAGCAGGACATTCAAATAATACTTTACTGTGGCTAAAACTTTAAATAATGCAAGTGTGATGAGGTCTGCACTAATCATGAAAAGAAGACAAATTATTATCTCCTCCACATTTCATTGACAGAGCTTTTACTTGAAATAATTATCTATAAGAACATGATAATTTTGCGTTGGAGTGGATATGACCAACTAAGTTCATCATGTTTTATTATTATTCTATTTTATTTGGGATAGCAAGTTTTATGTTACACATGGAATTTTTATCAAAAAACTGATAGAATGTATTCTCAATATGAAAATGTGTTCAATTACAGCCATTTTTCTCAAAGGAGCATGTAGTTAAACTGCCGGCAAAGTCTAATCAAAAGATCATAACTAATATGATAATATATTTGGGGCTCGGTTAAGCATGACAGAATCTGTTAATGATCTTTGGAGAGCCTAATGAATTTAATTTAAAGTAAACTCATAAAGGGTACAGAGGTAGAAAATGTCTTTCTGCTGTAGATGCACATCAAAAAGTTGTAAGCAGTATGAAATAAACCAGACTGTGGCTGCCAATTTCTGATCAACATAAAATCATCATATCACACCACCCTTTTACAGTAAACTTTTAAAATGAAAGATCCCCCACTTCGCCCACTATAAGCTATCTTAACCAAGATTGAAGTCTACACATGCACACGAGCACTCAGGTTCCTCCTCTAGATGGCTGAGGTAACAGGGCATCCAGTACCATCTCCTGCCCAGGGAGAGGACAGAAACAAAGGAGATTCTTCTTCCCAATGTACTACATCGTTTCCTGTACTTCAATATCCTCTAGAGACCATTCCTTTCCCTCACTTCTTGTAAAGATTTGCACCTACTTCTGGCCATCTTTTTTCACCAAAAAAACTTCTCCATTTCAGATTACCTCCTCATCCTTCTCTCTCTTCGACTACATTCCCACACAACACCTCTAGCTCTCTTCTTATTCATCCTCAGTCCCATCCTAATTCCTCATATCTCCTCTCTATCCAGTCTCCCCGTATTCCATTAAACTTCTCCCCAGGCTTCCTCTGGCCCCATTCCTGCTCTTCTGTATTGCTGATATGGTTCTTTTGCACCTACAGAAATACCTGTCCAGTCACTTGAGCAGGCAGGTAGGCAGGCACACTCCACCCTTTTAAGGGAAGGGAAAAGAGCATCTCTTTTAGTAGGCACATTTTTATAACAAGGGCAGGAGAAGCCAGCACCACACTGTCTCCAGAAGTACTCTAATAGTTTACATCAGATTTATCAGTTTACCCTGATCAAATATTAGTTTCCTCTGATATTCTGACAGCTGGTGACAGAAAAACTGAGAGATTTTAATGGGAGTGAAAAGTAGCACAGAGCAATCCAAGCCTTGAGCATAAGGAACAACAAGATAAATGAGCTCAACTCTGCATCAGATTCATGAAACCATCCAGCTACCAAAGGCCAAGGAACAAGGGCTCAGCCATCCAGATGCTTCATGGAGTCCAGAGCTCCAAGTTATCAAAATAAATCTCTTTAACTGCGAAAGAATTATGGTGACTTGACATAATTCAGTGTCATTCTTCAGTTGTTCTTGCAGGAAGGTTAGCATAAAATGGAAGCTTGCCAACATAAAGATGGATGACAGCAAGAGTTACTGTGGGCAGCAGGTCACATCCAAAGCAGACTCCAGCATAGTGCAGGAAATTGCTGCAGATACTGAGAAAGGGAGTCCAGCAGAAGTAGGGAAACTGCACTAGTGCTGTTTTTAAAGTAGGTCACAAGTTTCACATCTCAGGGGAGACAGCTCATGCACATAATAGGATACATACATTTTTAATCAGAACATGATCCTTGGAAATATTCTGAGGAACAGAAACCTCTGTACTTCTCCACATCTGACAAACATTAATAGGAGGCCTGTCAAAGACAATTCTTGTGATCCACATCTCAAACTTCCTATGGAAAACTGTGTGGACAAGAAATAGAAAACTGATAGTTGGTGAAGTCCTTACCAATGAAAAATGTATTAAATGTTGCTGCCGGCACTTTCTCCAAGTCAGTGTACAAAACAAACCATTGGACAACCAAACTATATGTCTTAAATCTACTGCTAATAAGACAACACTAAAGCTTCAGCACATGGGTATCCACTAGATGGTGACAGGAAGGATTGAAAACCCTGACAGACATGGTAAGATAAAGTTGACCTGAGCAAAAAGATACTCTCATAAATTCTACATTTCTACACCATTCATGACTAATTTGTCTGCAAAATTATCGGGTAGATTTCATGGATAACTTGAATGTGGTGCCATCCAAGTCCCAGGCAAAAACAGTCTGTGTTCAGATCAGAGTGTTCAGCAAGACCGTCTCATAAAAGTAATAAAAACATAATCACAGGGAACAGAATGAGATAATGTTTAGACAATGTTTTCAAAACCTAATTCAACTGAAACTCTGCATGACCATCTGGAAATGGGAAGGAGAGGCAATTTCACAAGGTCCTTTGAGGACAGGAAATCACTGATCAAAAGAAGTATATTGCATCTGTTCACCATCGCTCTGGATTAGGGTGAAAGAAGAACAAATAATGCAGACAGTGTAGTTGCTCTGGCTTTGAATTTGGAACATCACCTCTACAGGGACTGTCAATATATCCAACTGAAAAACGTACATGGATCCTACTGTCAGCATTCATAGAAGTTAGCTTTTTCACAATGTGGTCAGAAACTTGATGGAAAATATAAGGCTCCGGCTACTGTTGCCTTAAGAGGTTGTCTAAAAGCAACTGAAGTATAAACTCTGTATAAACTCACATAAAATAAATAAAGTCCTTTAATTGCAGGGGAAAAATTGCAAAGAGAGGTAGAAATGTCATTCAGTTGATTTAGTGATAAGCTAAATAATTTCAGAATGCTTTTAAAGCGTACTACCACTTCTAAAGTGAATTATACAGATTTATCACTTCCTATTATGTGCTAAATGAAGGGATCAGAAACAGATCTTCAGAACTTCAGAGAGTAGCAAAATCCTGACCCTTATATCCACAAAAACCTCATCTCCTGGCTATGCACAAATTAAAAGTTATGCTACGTTATATAGCACAAGATTGGCAGAACATTTGTTCCACTTGTCCTTGTTCTTCAGGAGTTTGTGTTGATTCTTAGGCTGAAGTCTTTTGTGCTGGTAAGTAGATTCAGACAAAGGATTCTACAAAGGCATTTAGCTTTTGAAAGAGCCTTTCACTAGGTTATTTCTGAAAACAAAGAGAAGATAATGATACCACCGGTGTTCACAGGATACCATGCTACTTTTTTCCTTCTGACTTCCTATTGTTTCAACTTGACTTTAAAACACATAGCATCACGGAAAAAATAAAACCAGTACAATTTCCAATTCCAGACTTATTTAAACTAATGGGATTCATATTTTGTGTTCTTCCAAAAGCACGAGGGGAAATGTTGTTATTGTTCCGACATTTTCTAATGTCTAAGAAGTATAATTTCAGGAATGCTTCAGTGACTCAGTGTGACTCATTGACTCTTCTTTGGAAAGCTAAATATGAGAAGAACTTCGTGAAGAATTTATACGGCTTATGTCAGAAAGACAAAAAAAAAAAAAAAAAAAAAAAAAACTGTTANAAAAAAAAAAAAAAAAACTGGTTAGGAGGTTCAGAAACAAGCTCGAGCAACACAGGGAGCGGTGTGAGGAGCGCAGGTGTAAGTGGGGGCCGAGGGTAGGAGGAAAAGCGGGGCAGCGCTTTGGCTGTGCGGGTGCGGAGCGCTTCCTCCGCTCGCCCTCCAGCGCTGCTCCCGCTCACTGCAGCCGGCGCTCTGCTGGGGCACAGCTCTCTCCCCACGGGAGTTCAGGGCTCACACGTCTGCAGCGCGGGGCACGAAAACAACTTCACCTGCACTAGATTAAGGATTAAATGGGTATTTGACTGGAGAGCGCGATGCAGCCTGGTACAAAGCGAAAGGTCATACACAAACCCTTCATCAGACGAGTTTTCAACTCCCACGCAATGACCAGGGTCATTGTGATCTGTGCGTTTAATTTGTGCCTATCCCCACTACGGGGAAGACGACAGTTTAATAGGGTTGAGAAAGCACTTTTGAATTAATCTGTCTTAAAGGATCATTTGTAACTTGATTTGAAACTGGTATTTTTATGGTGGGGCAGAAAAGAAAGGTTTATATACTCAATCTATTTAACTTCCAGTCTCCTCCACACTTTCTAGGGTTATTAAAGAACAAATGCAGAAGCATCAGAATACATCAAAAATAAAATATGTGTTTATTCTTTTGCATAACATTGGAAACAAAATTCCCGCAGAGCATGTGTTCACAAAAAGCATCCGAAGACTTCCCGAGGAGAAATCTTCCAAAGAGGTCACAATAAGGCATTAGATCCTACAGTCTCAGCCACAGCAAAGTTTTTTTGCGGTTTATTGCTTTTAGCAGTTTGGTGCTTTTGTAGTAATTCTCCTTGCTCTACCAGTAGACACAACACTGCCACATGTTTAAGGATTCTGCTGCACCATGGGGCTGCAGAAACTCTCACCCCACTCAGTCCAAATCACCCACCCTACAGTGATAGATCCAGTTCACAAATACTGAACCAACATATCATATAGTCCACTGCATTAAGGACAGATGAAAGCACAGCTGGCTTACTATTGTATGCCAGACTGTATTTCTGTGACAGGAGCTAAGCCATCCCCAGTTTGGTGGAAAACTTGCATATTGTAAGTTCATAGAACTTTACCTGTCCTGTAACAGGCCCTAAGTCTTGTTAAAGGAAATCTCTGTTTCAGGAGTTCATAAAACATAATGCTAGGTCATTCCAAAGCAAGCAATATTCAGTAAGCTCTCAAAGGGCATTTGCAAGAGTATGAACACATCTGGTAGCAAAATGTCTTCTTACTTGAAGTCAAGTAAGCTGTCCCTTGATCATTACTAATGTTCTCCACACTTTTCTAAAAAATCTATGCTGCAATTGAAAAATTTAGGTGTCAGCTAGTTCTAAAGATCATAGAAGAAAAAAAAAAACCTTAGCAGTATATTCCTTACATAGATAAAAATCTGGACCTATTCAACTGATGAGCAGTTGGTAATGATTTTAATAGTTTCAGGATTTCAATAATAAAATCTGTTCAAAAGTCTATTTTTCAAGCAGTTTGTTTGAAAATAAACTGCAGAAAAAGGTGCTTTAGAATTTCACATCCAGGTGTCTTTGGTATAGACACAATGATAAAGCTCAGTAAAGGACAAGTTACATCAAACAGCAAAGGGAATTTCCTAAAAAACAAGACCGTGGGATAGTTTCTTGAAAGAAAAAAAGGTCCCTGACACTAAGACATTTAAAACTACAGAACAATCTCCCACTCCCCACTATAGACAGGATCTTTCTTGTCTCTAAATGAAATGAATTTGCTGCTGGCATGGATAGCAAGGGTGAAACATGATGATGCAGTCTGGTTTCCACAAGAGTTCCCTTTGTGATCTGGTGGAGCTCTGCTAACAGGAACACAGGTACCAGCGTTCCAAGCTCATGAACTTCCAGCCCCAAGTGAAAGAAACCTTGGTCACTGGGAAGTAAATATATCAAACAGCTGTCAGAGAAGCAGGACAGTAGTTTGTTTGAGCTCAGGAAAATTCCTTTCTCAGCATATTTGAAAATACAACAGTTGCTACAGAATATAAGCAGGAAACAGATTTTCAAAGGCTTTGCTTATTAAATGACTTCCGTTTAAACAGAACTGGAATGATTGGTTTATAAATCCTTTAGGACAGAATCTCTTCACATCTATATAGATAACATCTAACAGAATGCAGCTCCATTAGGAACGTATTTTGTGAACATAAAACACACTACAATGGTAAGTAAATATTAAAAAACCCCTATGCATAAATTTGTGAGAATGCACCAAAAGCTATAAAGGTTCGAATTTTTACCCACGTTTTTGCCCCCTGATACTCTTTCTACTGTGTTTCATCACAAGTCAGTCTGCAACTCTAGAGCGAGGTAAGCGCAATAGTGAATCTGTCCCTCTCCCAACAGAAACATACAACTCCTACTCAATTTGATGGGTTTATTTTATTGCAATATTGTAACATTGAAGCAACATCTTGTTTAGACTGCAAATTCAGTCATGCTGTCAATAGACAAGGTGAGATCCCTTTTGCTTTCTTCTCCCCTATTCAACAGGCAATTGTAAGTTTAAAACACAAAATATGTTTTACAAACAGGAAGTTTTAAGGTAGGAGATGACCTAGCCCCCTATACCAAAACATCATCATTCTTGCCTACTTGTGATGCTACCAAGCCTCTCACATAAGTGGATTTTACCAATGAGCAAAACAGGACTCCCAATGCTGCAAACTGCTCTTGTAGGTTAGTAGAGTAACAGCAGCACCAGGGAATGGTTCATTAACCTCAAGGGGTTGCACTGACACAGCTACATTATAAACAACAAAGGTCTTCAGAGTGGATGGCACTGTAGGTTTCTACATCTCCTATCTCACTACTAGCTCTGTAATTTCTGCTTCTTTATTTAGGTCTGATTTCACAGCTTTCTAAACGTCCCATAACAGTCAGGTTTAGAAGCACAAATGGTCCAACCTGGGCATCCTAAAGCTGAAGAAGACCATCTCCTTATCTGGAAGAAGAAAATGGCCAAGAGATAAATTTCTAATCCCTTATGAAGCCTTGTAAGCATATACGCTTAAATCAGCTTCAGAGCAAAGGATTATAAGTTGCATTGCGGTTGCTACGTAACTTCAGAGGCTGGATCTGTGCTCCTTTTCTGACTATGCTGTCAGTAAATCAAGGAATACTGTGTCATAATAATTTTAGCATACTTTGTTCATAATAATTTTAAGAGGATGCATCTGCATACCCATTCTGATTCTTTGGACTAGACATTATCTCAAGGCTTCTGAAACAAATCTTCTCCCTTTTTGCCTGCTTAAAAGAATACAGAAGCTCCTGTGTTATCTGCCTATACCTGTGGTTTTGCTTAGGAAATGGATCCAGCTTGACTTGATATTGAATTAGATCTCATAAGAGTGATCCTAAGCCTGGAAATCTTCTCCCTGGATTTATAAGGCTTTATATTAAACCATAAATGTCCAGAGCACAGTATCCTTTCACCAACTGAGATATTCAACCCTGCGCCCCATCAGAGGCCATGTAAGTTAATGTCAGAGGATTCCCTTCCTAGGTTAACTGGCTGCTTCAGAATTAGACTTTCAAATTACAATACTTTGCCAATGCATCTCACTAATACAACTGTTGAAATAAAAACTATCTTTCAAGATATATGAGAAAACACAGCCACACGGAGCTTTTTTGAAATCCACATTAATAGTGATCACATGCTGTGCAGTGTATATCTGGCCAACAGACAACTTTAAACACTTTTTGTGTTTGCAATAACACTAATTGCCTTGGTGAAAACCTAATGAGTAGCCTGTTATGTTCTCCAAAGTTTTGTCTCAGTGTAGTATTTGCATTACTTTAGGCAGCAGGAAACAATATCTTTTTAAGGATGAGTTTTCATGTGTCTAGATAGACTTCTAAGTGAATTTCTTTAGCAATATTTGAAATTACTTCTTTCTGCCTAGACCATTAAAGTGTACGAGAACAGAAGTACTGGGAAATCCCCAAACAAACATTGGAAAAGGTCAGGCTTTCAGAGCAAATTTCCATAATTCATTATAGATTCACTACACGTGGACAGGCAAGAGTGAATTGTTCTGCTGACAAAATTGCAAAGAATAATGAGTGGTACAATCTGAACTTCTCACAACACAAGGATAGCTGTGAGATCTCTAATTGGGGAAAATTAATTCATCAGAAAAGTTCAGTCTGCAGTCTTGGATTCTGAGTTTTACTGCTGAAATTCCAAGTGATTCAGGTCATGTTACTGAACTATGCCTGATGCTTTATGTCTAAATTCTTCTAAATAATGGGCTGTGTGTGTTATAAATGGTCCCTTCCATTTAAAGCAAGAGTTATCTTGCAGTGTGTACAGTGCAACTTGGAGGAGGGGACCAGCTTTCAAAATCAGCTGAATACTTTTCTGTACCCTGGTTAAAGCAAGGCCTTTGTCTTATTGATTTAATGCTTTCACTTTGTTATTTCTTTACTTCAGAGTGGCATAAATGATTCCCTGTTGCTGGTGAGCTTTGGATGTAGAACTGGGCAGAGTCTCAAAGTCTGGAGATCATTTACTAAATCTACATCTTTTCAGACTGGCTAAACATTGGCACAAACAAAAACATTAGTCACCCTCATGACTAATGTTCATTGGTAAGATTTTTAAATTCAGAAACACAGCAGGTCAGATTATCCATCATTTGAGACAACCAGTCCTTCAGTTTCTAGACAAATGAATGGTGCATTGCTTACAGTTAGAAATGTCATTCTTCTGCTTTATAAATCTGATATTTGACAATAACTAACCTGGAATCTGGGAATCTTTCCCACTCTTGCATCAAGGTCCATTCTCTGTCTGCCGTGAATATTTGTTGAGATAAGACTCAAATGTATACATATCATTGCCCCGCCAGGCCTTGAACTGTCACACTGCTTTCACTGGTAAAATATGGCTTGGTGGGATCCACTGCCTCCCTATAAAGATGATGAAGGGACCAGGGTTTTTGGGTCACCTGCAGAGCATGCCAGGCCCATAGTTTAGAAACAGCAATGACTCTGTCTAGTAAGAGAGGGCTAAGCACAAACACAGGCCTTTCTAGCCTTCCTCTAGAAGTGAAAATACTGTGTCTCCTAACCTAGACTGTTGGTCCTTACAGATCTTCTTTAATGAGCCTCTTCAGCCACTAAAGCCTGTAATTATTGTCCCCTTACCCATTTTCCTGAAAAACACTGAGAGAAAATGGCAAAGATCTTTTATGTATTATGAAAAATCAGTGGATATTTCAAGGACTCAGTAACTAAAGAGAATGTTGTGTGATTCATTTGCTGATGGTTAATGTTTTCTGTAATTCAGGGACAAACTCTGGTCCAAAATCCTTTGAGTAATGGGCACTGGACCCACTGAGTGCTCTAGTTTCTTCAGAATACAGAGATGTATTGTGTTGAAGAGTTACTAGTTAATGGTTATAATAATGTACAGTAATAGTGTGTTACTGGAACAGCTAATCTTTGTAGAAGGCAAACAACTCCTGCAAACAGCTGAGCTGGTTGCTGCTTTCTAATACAGTGATAAAGGGCAAAATGGCAGTTTTAAATAGTGAAGAAATGCTTGGTTTAATGTTGAACCAAAAAAAGTATCAAACTCTATATTCTTTAATACTTTTTAACAAAGCCAAACTTGCAGGCTACATCCAGACACGTTATTGATCTTCCAAAACACAACTTCAGAGCCCTGGGGGAAGGAAGTAGCAGCCATAGTGTTGAATGCCGATGCAATGCCTTTGCTTTCAGAGAGAAGTAAAATTTTGGCTCTCAAATGAAAGAGAACTTCTCCATAAACGTCTGTTTATGTAACTTTTGGTCTATATAAATCTCCTGTTAATGCATTAGGACCCTAAAGAGGTTTAAATGGCGAAAGCCTTTCAGCTTATCTTTGAGCTTACCTGGAGTTACAGTGTTCTTCCAGAGGTTGGTGATATTATTGCCCAAAGGGTGGCAAGACAGAGGAGAGGTCACAAGAAGTCTGTCACACTGCATACTCTGTTACCCTGAGTTACGCACAGCTCACCATTTCTTTCATTTTATCAAGAAATTTACCAACTTTATATGGAAAATTTTTGCTCACTCTAGTTCCCTCTTTCAAGCATGGCTTTTTTCTCCCCAGAGATATTTTACTGAAAGATATGTCATGTGAGCAGGGCCGGCAGAACCCCTCCCTGTTATAGAGCCCACACAGCACTAGTGGAAGGTGTACAGCTCCCCTTAGCTTAGTTCAACCTGAAAATGAGACAACAGATAATGACAGAGAGGTGAAATATCCCAACTTTAGATTGGGAAATAAGTGAGAGTGAGTTTATAGTGGAGAATGTTTGCTAAAAAATCTACCTCATTTGTGCATAGGTTCGGCACTGCCTGCAATCCCCTTCTACCACTTGGTTGTGAGAGACAGAGCCTGCAAAGCTGGCACAAGCCAAGCCTGAGGCTGGCCAGTGGAGGCCAGTGTGCTGCTAGATAATTAGTGACATTCCATGTGGAGTCAGAAAATGGGACTTTGAGGGCATTTTGACAAATGTGTTGGACCCCTGCATTGGTTACTCTCATCATTCAGCTTGGGTGCTGGAAATCAGAGGCAAAGGAGGAGTAATGACTCCAGGGTGACCCTATGTAACATCCTTACAGAGCTGCTTGCTGATCGCTGTAGGATGTAAATCTCTCCTAATGAACATTAAGAAAATACCCACTGCCACCAGCAACACGATCCTCTGAAATCCTCCCTTGGAAAGTGCCAGGTGTTGTGATGTTGGTTTGATCACATCTAAATCAGAGACAGAAAAGACTGCCTGGTCAAAGAGGACAGAGGGAGGCATTCTTAAAGGCATGAAAGGAAGTAAATGGCATGGTCCTTCCAGAGAGTTAGATGTGCCTGTCTCTCACCTCTCTCCCTGAACGCAAAGTGCCTGTCTAAGGAAGCTGTTTCACCCCTCCTCTCTGATCACAGAGAGATCCTATGGCCAGTAGGAAGGACACATTCCCATCTTGGTGTGATGATAGTGAGACCTGAGGAAATCAGCGCAGTATCCTGTATTTCCTAACTGTTGGGAACAGTAACAGCAGCGGAGCCAGCACAGTATAATCCATAAACACGTGGATAAACTGGCCAGTTTCCTTGGGAAACAGGTGAAGTGCACTATGGAACCTCAGGAACTGCCAGAAGCTCATTAAGACAAAGGACTACTTTCCCCCAGTGGTAAATAAAGGCTGTCAAGCTACAGTTTTCTGTCTGGTTCTCAGAGAGGAGGTGTTGCCAGGAAATACTTTTTTGAAAAGTGCTATTATTGTCAATACAGCAGTAAAAGATACCACTAAACATTCTCCACTGCTGAGACCAGTTTTGCAAAGACCACTGTGTTTTTTATTGTCTGATTATAATTTGCTGGCCTTATAAGAAACTTGAACAGAGTACAGCTCAGGAAATATCTTTACTCCATTTTATGGCCACATTAGGAGTTCAAGGATGTATGCAATATGTGTTTTCTCAACTGCCCACCCCCAAGCACTTGGAGGTGCTGTCCCTGCTGCAGGGGTTGCTGAAGCTCTTCTAAAGCAGTAGGTAAATCACTCTGATTTACAGTATGGCATATTAAGATAAATTGATACATATTTCTTTAATGCCCCAGGTTATGATGCGACTCACGAGAGCTCTTATCGAAAGTAAAAAATGAAGCTGTCATCAGTAAGAACTCTTTCAGTGCCAGTTAATGTCATACAACCATTGCTTCTGAAAAAAGTTAGGCTAACTTCAAACAGGAGAGAGGGGGATGGACAGAATTTAATGCTTAGTTTGTATAAACATCACACCAGAGTGCTCTCTTTAGAGGAGCTCTGGATCTCACTCATCCCTGCACCATCTCACTCTCATTTCTCACATGTCTTCTGTCATGTGTGAACTAAACCAGAAAGCACTTTAGGCCAGGACCATGTCTTTTTACATTTTGTAAAGCACTTAGGATGCTTTTAATTGCACTAAGACAATGGAGACTATACAAAGAGGAATGAATTACCACTGCTCTGGAAGAAGATTTCTACATGCTGCTCTAAGTTTGCAACTGGTCATTTTGAAACAGTAATAGCGAGAAGAACTTCACATATTGTTAAATAAGGCACTATGACCAAGAGCTAAATATCTGTACTGGAACAGAAACTGAATCCCATAGGCAAAACACATAGCTGCTCTATCATTTCATAATGTATTCTCGTTCAGATCAGTGCTTCACATAAAGTTTATTCTCTTTGGTCTGAAGTCAAAACTTCTACAAGACAAATCCTAAGCTTCCCCCATACACATGCCTCTTTGTTTTGGTGCTGTGCCATCATATTTTCCAGTCTCCATACAGCTCTAAGTAGCCCTTCTTCATGCTCAACAAGAACCTTGCAATTCCCACTTGCAGTTTACTGGGTTTCTAGTCATCCTCTCCAGGGACAAATTTCAGTTCACATTTGCTCTTTCCCTCCTTTTTCTTACCCAGATTCATCTTACAAGACGTCTGACCTCCTTTCCTAGTAAGTCATCAGGCCAGTAAAGGGTGACTAAAGGTAGAGCTGATGTTAACTAGTAAATACACACATTTTGAGTGTAATATTTGAAATAGTGCACATCCATTTGTATGTGTATTGGGAAAGAAATGTGATCAAACAGAGGTGTGACTTCACAGCTTTGACATCAGCTTCCTGTATGGCTGCATCTAGGCTGTGGTTCCATTGCATATCTAAGCAGCACCAACAGTATAAAATAGATTTTATCAGACTTAAGGAGGTGACTGAAATTCAGACAGATTAAACACACTACAAAAGAGAGAGTTTAAGCTCTGTAACAGTGTTGTCCTTCTATGGAGCCTTATGATGGCCGTGGGAGGCAGATGTTCCTTGACCTAGCATAAGAACGGAAATGTTCAGAGAGATTGTACCGGATTGGGCATAAAGCCTGACAGTACAAAATAGATCCATCAGTGGTTTTGAACAAATTTGAATGAGCAGCGTCTTTATGTTAAATCAAAGCTTGGCTTCAGACGGCCGTGGCATTTCTGGTGAAACCTGAGGGTCCCTGAAGGCAGATTTACCATACAGCCAAACTGTGACATTCAAAATACTGTCATGTGCCCTCTTCCAGTTCTGCCTCTGTCAGTTTAGGTTGTGAGGTCAACTAATGTCCAGGCCTTTCCCAGCACATCTCCTTGCTGAAGGATATGGGCCAAAAACTCCAAAGCAAAATTTTGGATTGTCCGTTAACTGATTGATCATCACCTCTGTCAAGAGCACAGCTCTGGGGGAGAAGTGTTGTCACACTGGGAGGACTTTGTACCCTGCACATGTAGTTCAACACAATATAACACCACTGACCGATGCCAATGGAGCTAAAAGGACTCAGGACAGCTATACCTGCCAAAGGCACAGAAGCATTTAGGTGTTTCTAACAGTTGCAAGAAAATAGGAAGATGTAAGTCCAAAGTAGAATCCTGACAGCTTCAGCTGAAATCCTCAGATAGGGGGCATAAGCACTGACCGAGGTGTAGCCCATTTGCACTGCTTTTCAGGTCAAGTCATCCTGTGAAAGGAGCAGCACAAAACGGTAACTGATTTCCTTCCTTTCTCTTTCTATTCTAAAAGCTCAAACAATAAATTTTTCTGGCTCAGTATATGATAAGCACTGGAGAAGGAATAATGCTTATACCCATAAAAAGCCTTTGTCTTGTTTTAAATTATATTTAGATGACTTTTTATTATTATTTCCAGTAAATAAGCATAGAAATCAATGTCAATATGCACTCAGGCACTCTTAGGATTTTGCTCAGCAAACACTTATTGATGGCGAAATGAGTACAAAGGAAATGCTTCCCAGAATTGCTTATGGAATTAAACAGTATTTGCATGAAGAAGTCAAAGAATTTCAAATCTTCAGTAAGGTAGTTGAAGGGAAGTGGTGCAACTGAAAACAGTATAGGCAAAAAATATCCAGTGATTTGCCACAAATGGTTTGCCCACATTTATGCTGTACTGTCTTATAAGTGAAGAGACATTTCCTTATGGAAATTACACCACAGTTTAGCAGCTTGTGCTTTATCCTGTCCCACTCTCCCTTCTGTGTCTCTCATTTCAGTTGTTGTCATTTTAGCTGTTGTCGTGAAAAAGAAGCTGAGAAGTTGCTGCCATAACAAGCCATTTGAACGAAAAGCACACAGAAGAAAGTGAATGAAAGTGGTAAGCAACAGCCCATGTCAAATAGAAAAGAACTAGAGTGGTACAGCTCAGAATAAAAAGAAATAAATGGCTAGAAACTGCATTTAGTAAAAATACTCATCCTGAACTTTCCATGTCTTCACTACAAAGGGTCAACATCCACGGGCAGAGCTGACCCAGAGAAGTTTCAATTTTATCATGACTCTCTGAATATTGTTCATTTGCTACATTGCAAATAATGGTCCCTTTTTGTCACCACGAGAACAATAACAGTGACACCAAAATGCTTCTCATGCCAAGTGACTTGCTTCTCATGCAAGTCACTGCAGTGAATTTGTTCTGACCTGTACTTAGTTCTTCTGTCCCGAATGCAGCAATATTTCCGTGGTTTCCGTGGTCATCCTCCTTGTTCGGAGTTGCACAACTACTTTGTTTACAGCTTATTTCTTCTAGCTGGAAACAAATGACTCCGATGAGGCACCCCGGCCATTTCTCAGTCACTGAAGCCCAGGCGAAGCTCGCAAGGAAGGGGATGTTTGCTACCATCTGCTGGTGAACCGGAGTTGGGGACCAAAGGAGAATCACAGACGTGATTTTATGCATTACTTGAACCCTTAACAAGAATCTGCTGATTGAGTAATATTCATATAAGGGTTTGGTAGGGGGCTGAGAAAACACGGATATTTTTGTTGAGTGCCAAAAAATAGCATAGGAGGGTGTTCTACACATAACAAGAAATAATCAGGGAGGGAGAAAGCGATTTAAGATCTCTAAAGATGTGCAAATCAATGCTAACAAGAACCTTGAGGAGACATGTGGAGCTATAGAATTCCCAGAAGTACAATGACAGGAAGAAAATCTTGATCTATCATCATGGCTCAAGGTAATAAAGCTCTGAGATTATTGCTAGAAATAACAGTAAGTCATCACTTCAAAAAGTACTTGCTTCTATGGCAGTAGCTCCCAAATTAGGCATCATAATCCCAGAGGTGGTTGTGTCACTGTGAAGTGGTGTTCAGCATCACTGAGGCAAGTATTTGGGGTCATAGATTGTTACAAGACTCTGAATATTGTACAGAGGGAAGGAACTTTGTTAACTTCCTTTGGGATACAGCCAAAAGTGACAAATATACAAGATGTTAGTCTGCACTTCTAAGCAGGGAAAATAAAGAGTCATGGTACACATGATTGTGAGCCTTGAACAAAATAGAAGCTGATGTACAGGTATCTGGTGTATATATTGGAATACTCTTTAAAAGAAAAGTGGAAAAAAAAAAAACACTTAAAATGAAGACTGAGAGCAATAGCAGTTTCTGAATGTTTTGGGGTTTTTTCAAGGAAGTTAGACTTGGAAGTGTTTAACAGCTCTATATTTAACAGTTAGAAACAGCGGTTACTGTTCAAGAAGAAATGTACAGTTCTATAAGTTGAAAACAAGGTCCAAGTAAAGAACAAGCTGAAAATCTTCCTCAAAAGTTCAGAACCTCCTCATCTCCATCACCTCCACTGCTTTGATAGGATCTGAGGTGCAAACCAGCTCCTTGGATCAATGCAAGACCTTACAGTGAATTCAAGCCCGGAGTAATCCATTACAGTATGTGTCACATTCATGCTGTCCCCCTGTTGCTTTGCTCTTTCAGGTGCCATCACATGAGGATGACATTTGACACCACCTTACTGTCCTTCTGCTTATGGTCTGGTCCTTTTCTTTCATGCACTAAATCCATAGATCAGCCTGTTTCTGTTCGTACTGTATTTACTATGGTGGTGTTCGATGCTGGGGGTGTATTTAGGAAATATGACAACAAAGTAGTAACAGGCTGCTCACTAATGTACACTTACTCTTCCTGAACAGAGCAGACAACTGTAGCTCTATGTAAGTCTAACTGAGGTTTCTAAAACAGCAACAGGGAAGGTTAATCTGAGCCAGAAAAGCTGTGTGCTGCTGCCCACTTCGCACACCTCCCACCTGACTTCCCCACCAGTCCTTTTTAAGCTGAAGCACTATATTCAACTTGCTGCAGAAAGAAAATGAACACTAAGCCCCTGATTTTTCTGGTTTTCTTATCACAGATACTGCCCACTTCATAATATTTCAATATTGTTCTCACATCCTTAGGGAGGAGTTTACATCATTATTTCTTAACAGCCTTCCAGGCAACAGGTCCCTGCCACAACGGCTGTAACTGCCAGGGAGACAGGGCCATTGTACAGCTTTCCAAAGTTGGCAACAATGCGCCTTCGGGTCGGGCTCCAACTGACTGCAAAGCTGTCCCCAGCTCATTTATCTGTCCATGTCAGGGAGATAAAGAGGAGCATCAATTGGCAAGAAAGCCCCGAGTTAGGCTGATCCCCGTCAAGTGAATTTCTTGGCCTTGAATAGAAAGTGACAAACCAGCAGTTTTTGCTGCTTTTCCCCATAGAGGTTAGAGAGGATTCAACAAAGCCGAACTACCAACAGTAAGAGAAAATCAACAGGATTCAAGTATAGCTAAACCTCCATGAGCAAATACATTCTGTAACTAAATCTGCTTGTGCCCTGTGAATTTGAATTACATTTATCTAAGCGACATTTCATCTGTTCACAGGTTAGGAAAAGAGTGGTAGGAGTTTGTTGGTATATCAATAGCTTCACAACCTTTTTTCTGCTCTCAAAGCCAGGTATGGGACACAAAGAGGCACAACACAAGACTCCCCAAATGTTAGCAGCAACTGATTGAAAATACAACAGTAACTCAAGTGAGCAAAACCTGAAAAGCCCTTTGAAGAGGGATCCTGGCCAAGCTGATACCGGCTGCAGTCTGATTTGTGTAACCCACGCACTTCTTGGATTACTCAGCCGTCTGCTCCGTCAGCCAGCTGCACACCTGTCAACAGATCAAGAAGTACCAGCAGCCCATTCTCTAGGGAGAAGGGAAATGAGCGGAGGCAGACTGACACAGAGAGGTGAGAAAGAGCAGCCCAGTCCCCTCCTCCAGGCTTTATAATAAAGATGCTCATGGTTTATAGTAGCGATCCTTCTTGCTTTGGCTTTGAGGCATTGGTGCCTGTGTGAACAGCCGTGTTCAACTCTGAGCCTTTTTTACTTGTCAATTTGAGCCCCTTTCAGCTGTCACTTCCCTCTACTTGTCCTGTGTCCATACCCTCCCCCACTTCTAATTAAACTATTTTTTACAAAACAGTGTATTGCAAAAGCAGTGGGGTTTATGCCCTATACACTGAAACATCTGGAGCAGGAGCACTGGTTTTTTAAATTAAAATATCACAGAAATTAATATTTTACATTTAATTTAAGTACGGTGAAACACTTTTCACCAATATTTCTAATTAGAAATTAATTTCTAAGAGAAATGAACACTGCATAGTATAGGGTAGAAAGATAACAGCTTGCGACAGAAATTGCTCTGTTCCTCCCAGCCCCAAGACACCCGTTACAGAGCTGCCACAGCATCCTGGTCCCACCACACTACGCAAGCTTCATCTGCTGGCCATGCTGTGCTACGTGCAAAAGTAGAACATGTCAGCATTATCTATGGACTGGGCCATTTACTCGTGAAGAAAAAGACTTAGCAGTCTGAATGTAGACATCTCTGTCCTCCCTCCTCCAGCAATGATGTGACCTCTTTCAGCTTCAAAGGATTTAAATTAACTTGCAATACCAGTGCTGTTCTGGCTGACACAAGGACATAAGCAAAATGAGGTTGAGGGGAAAGACTTTCATTAGCCTCCTACTGTCAAAATGAAGGCTTGTGCACCTGAAACCAAGTCAGATTTTTTCCAGCTGTAATAGCTGGCCAATAAAACTTACTCCCTCCCTCCACAAAGCTTTCCCTAAATTAACTTCACATTACTTATGTAAGCTCTACTGCAAAGCCATCCCTTCTGCTGCCTTGGCATTCCATCTTGTTTTTTCATATAATTGTACCCACTATCTTATATGTTCATCAATAGTTCATCAATAAATGTACTACATTTTACAAAGTTATACTGTACTACAAGTTCTTTTAGCTTTTACTTTTAAACATTTGCTTGTGTTTGCACACTTATCAAATAATTGCAATTATTCAAATAAGAGAAGAGCCAGAGAAATGAAAAGGAGTGCTAGGGTGCACTTTTCAATACTTGCCAGTTTCCTCCAGAGGCATCTACTACAATGTTCTCATATCTAACATAATAAATCATCAATGAAATGCAACACACATCTGGCTTGTACTTGCATCCTTGTTTGCTATTCCAAGAGTCCATGAGCCAGGTAAGATCCAGGATCCTTCTCCTTTTCAATCCCCACTTTTAAGTGCCTTGCAATCTAAAGTCAGAGAATTCTAAGTCCTGACATGAAGGAAGAAAAATTTTTATCACACAACTAGCAAGTAGAAGTAAAGCCATTTTATGTTGTGTTGAAATGATCTTTGCATTACTAGCTAATAAATACACATTTGGGGAAACTAAGTCTTCCTAATAAATAGAGAAACTGAAGCAATATCACAATAGACCCTCCTCCAGAGAGAAGGTGTCTGGTTAAATTCATTTCACATGAATTTTACTCTGAACACCCTTTGCCCTAGTTGATGGGGTTTTATTTAGTACATGGTGCTACATATAGCACAGGTCTGGCTGGGGCCACACTGCACCAGACTCTTTAAAGACCTTCTAATAACAACTGCTGGGCAGTTTCTACCTCAGCAGTCAAAAGAAAAGACAGGCCCAAGACTGAGAAAATGATGAAGTAAAGATATATGACAACTACTTACACCACATAATGAATCACAGACAGCTAAAGAAACAGCAATTACACTGCCACTGTATCTAGGTATTCGTAATTGTCTCATATCTGAAAGGTGTAATAACAGACAGAGGTGAGGATCTTACAGTAACTGCGCTGTAAGTAACAAATTATAAAAGGAAGCTTTTAAAGCAACACTTCAGAAGATAGTATCTGTCTTATCAACTGCATTACAGTGAAAGCACATATTTCCAGAAGAGAAAGGAAAAGTAATGAGCCTATTCCCATCTCATCCTATCAATGCTGGTCTCTTCAAGACAAGGTGTGAACATTTGTCTCAAGGAAGTAAAGATCTGAACTGAATTGATGGATGGGAGAATGAACTGATGTGCAAAGCATTTCTGACTTCTGCCAAATTTTATCACAACCCCAGGCTAAGTATTATTGTGCATCTAAGGGGTTTTTTCTTTTAGTCCCTTATTATAGAGATGCATTGTGTTCTAATTTATCATACCATGGTACACATTTCACAAATCCTTGGAATGCCTAAATTATCTAGGAAGCTTGAAAATTCTCCTCAAACTATGTCCGTTCCTTACAGAAATAAGTAGCTTATGTTTATATATCTCTCTAGATTTGCTGTTAATATAAATAAGTGTAATTTCCAGACAAGAATAAGGAAAATTACTATGAATTTGGGTGTTTTAAAAGTCAAATGAGAACAGCTTTAAAAGGCAACAAGTAAGCTGTTCTCTAGAACCAGATCCATTTAGTCTAATTCCAACCAGTTGTGCATACGCTGCATTGCAGTGCAGATCCCTTAAAACA
Source organism: Orthonyx spaldingii (assembly GCA_013397795.1). Taxonomy (NCBI): domain Eukaryota; kingdom Metazoa; phylum Chordata; class Aves; order Passeriformes; family Orthonychidae; genus Orthonyx; species Orthonyx spaldingii. The sequence continues at coordinate 1,989,540 of VZTJ01002354.1, read as the reverse complement.
TTATTAATCCCCTTAAAGTTTCTCAAAAATGCCCTTAGGTGGGGAAAAATGTTCAGAAGCACAATCTATGGTGCCAACAACCTTTTTGCTTTATGCATATCTGAGCTTACCTTCCATGTGGCGGAGGGGCAGGCTGCCAAGGTGAAGGTAACTTTCTCTGTCACTACATTGAAGGTGACACGAAACATGGTTTGTATTCCAGTGGCCACAAACCCACGGTAGAAATCTTCAGTGACGGTCACACTGCTCACTTGTGTGCATGCTGCAGGCTTCTGTCACGCTGCACTATACATTCAGCTAACCCATAACGTTATGATCGAAGCTGAAGCCTGAAACAGCTGTAAGGGTCCAGCTTTTCCCAGCAGCCTTGCTCCTGTGTGTCAGGAGTAATCAGATTAGCAGGTCTTACTTGTCTGAGTTGGGACTAACAGGTTAGCCGAACAGTTTGAGTGGGGGAAGGGAGCAGTAAATAAATCAAATTAGGGCATTTACTAAGCAGCTGAGATTTCCTTCCTGCTCGCCTTTGTCTCTTTACAGGACTCACACAGAGCCAGGACAATGCACCATAAAAATGCAGCTTTGTTTTAGGGCAGCTCTTTGTATAGGAGAATTTCTCTAACTTTGCCTTGATTTGATTCGTTTTTGACTGCCAGCAATCACCAAGAGGAGAGGTCTCCCAGAGCAGCCTGGATGTCATGCAGATAAACAAGTCTCAGACAGAAAAGGCATGTATTGTGCTTTTTTCATCCCACACAACCCACCAAGGCAACACTGCCTGTGCCAAGAGATCACTCGCACACTCTGTTCTGCACAGTACTAGATAACAAGATTCACAGATGGTCTAATCTGAAGACTAGGGCAAAAGGGTCAAAGGGACGGGACAGGACAGGACAGGACAGGACAGAAAAGGTACGACCTCTGGATCCTCAGCCTGCTTCAGGGTACTTTTTCCACCTCTCTCACTGAGGCAGATTTACCCTCACGGAAAGGAAAATTCAAAAAAAGAAAGGAAAAAGGGAAACTACATAGGATAACCACAATTAACAGTGTTTGACTGCATGCATAGACTGTGCTTTAACAGTGTTTGACTGCATGCATAGACTGTGCTACAGGATGTGGGAGATGCTACACAAGGAAGACACTTCCCTCATGGGCAGAGCAGATGCAGCCAGCTCTCATGGACACCATCACATCATAGCACCAGCGTGTAAAGAACAGACTTAATTTGGGTAACTTGTCTCTCATCTATATTTATCTTTTCAAAAATAGGTCTCTAGTTCATTAGTCCCCTAATTTTCTCCCCTACCAGTAGAGAAACATAGGTGGGATCAAGTGCCTCTGAAACTGCCTCTCTCTCAGCACTGCTTGAAGGAGGGAGCATACGCACTGACATTTCAGAACACTGACATGACTTGAGATTAATACTGAAAACTTCTAATGAGTGTTGAGACCGAGTTCAAAGAGATATTGACTTTCTCCTACTTGCTATGTGGGTCTGCTCTGTGACTCTAGACAGACGTTTGCTACTGAATGAGAAGGCCATCAAAATGTCCTGAATATGTTTCATTCTACTAGTCAGTAACTGTACCATGAACAACAAATTTGCAATGTTGGAAAGAGGTCCTTTAAAGACCCTTTAAAGAGATTTTAAACCCTTTATTCTTGTCAACAAATACTTACTCATGCAAAAGTTGCACTGACATTGGACAGACTAGACTCACCAAGGGGAGTTTTAAGTATATTGAAAATCTGACTCAGTAAAAATTCGTTTATCCCAATAATTTAAGTCCTGTGGCCAGAAGAAGCCAAGCACCATGCAAGACCTAAAGAATGCTCCAAACCTGAAGGTGACAGCATATGGCTGGATTCCTGTACATTAGTGTCTGCACTGGCAACAAGTAAGCCCACGGTGTTTAGAGGGTAGAAAAGCCACATCACAAAACCATTATTTGAAATTGTAGAAAAGCAATCCCATAGGTCAACTCCCAGTACCAGGATCCTTTCCAAGAAGTTCAACAAATCAACCAGCCAGTGTCCAACTGTCCTCAACCTGAATAAGACAGAAAGGTAGAATTTTTAGGGACATACACAGGCATACAGATCTGATGCACACCTTTAAAGGAGAGAACAATATATGCTGCCACTTCAGTCAGGTTTAACTGGACAGAGAGAAGTCATCTGTTTCATGTAATTAGGTAACAAGGGAACTTTATTATTTTCATTACAATAAAACAAGACTAATCTCCCTATAAATAATATACTGATATTATATCTATAATATATAATATATACACTGATATGACACATATTAAATTGATATAAATTATATATAATACGTATGATATTTTACATGTGATATACTGATAATATACATATTTGTGTATTTCTAAAGAGACTCATGCACAGTGAAAAGTGTTTATTTCCACAAATGACTTCTTACTGTGTGCTTTCATTTACTTGTCTGTTTAGGTTCTTTGAGTACTATTCAAGCACCAGTTGATGTAGGAGAGGCAAAATAACACGAAGTGTCTTCTTTCCCTAATTTATAAAAGCTACATTTTTTTTTTCTTTAAGATGCAGGTTTACGGAGAATCTAAAGGAGAAAGTTTTCTTTGTGAAAAAATATATATTTCCAAGACTGGAAACTGTTTTCCAAGTGCTAACAACGGTGTTGTTCTGATGAGATGCAGTTGCTGTAGAAAGTCAGGCTCAAGCTGAGACAGGTCCTCTGGCAGTTTGTGCCACAATGATAGAGAGTTCTGGGCATGAAAATCCATAACATGACAAAATGTGGTTTTTTGGCGGATATGGTGTTAGCACCCACTGTGGTGCTGAGCACAGATTGGTTGTTGTTTCTGGTTTTAGTGAAAACAACAACCTCATAATTCCAGAAAATGTCAATAGTCAGGGTACAAGGTCATTCCATATCCATAGCCACTTCTAACTAGTTCCCACTTACCAAGAGAAAGAACACAGGACAGGTTAAACTGTTTTGGGAAGAAATCTCTGTGAGATACTGATAAAAAGAAAAAGCAAAAGTATTTACATTTATATAATATTAATCCCTAATTACTTCTAGAAGTAGCCTCACTGCATAAATAAATAGGATTAGGGTCATAATAAAGTGACAAACTTATTTTATTCTGAAACTGTTAAATGTATAAAGTGGTTTTGACCCAACTCATTGCCTATAGTACCTGGGGTTTGTAATCATTTTCCAGCTGTTTTATCCTAGATATCAATCATAGAGATTAAATCTCAGACAGGAACCACCTTCAATTTCAACCTTTGCATAGCAAAGTATCTAGCACAAGATCATCACCTCTGAAAAAGGCTACTGAACATTATTATGGTACAAAAAATAAAGAGTGAGCCCAGCATATAGAACCTCCAAAATATATATGTCCAGTCAATAGACCTTTTCTTCCTTTCCACACCACTGTCATACAGTTCCTTCCTGGTCTTTGCTGTCCCATTACTTTATTATGTATCTTTTTCATGTCTAGTTACCATTTCCACTGTAAGTTTCCCAGAGCAATATTTGATTTATTCTACACACAGGCCCAAACTTACGTCTGACTACTAGCAGAGTCTCTTGAGAACAAATCCATTACAAAGTAAGAAAGTCAACATAAAGAAAAGCCCGTGCTGAGATCAATCAGCCTGAAATACTGCCTGAAGGTATTTAGAAAAAGTTATTCCTCAGACACATTTTCACCGTGTGTCAATCCAAAGACATGCATAATACACGTATTTAAAACAAATACTCTTTTAATATGCTGGAAGCACCAAATTGTATAGCACATTTCAATTTGAAGCATAGTGACAAATGTTATTTTATTACTTAGGCATTAATTAAACATTAATTTAAACTCTCATTCAAAGCTACACACTCACACAGAATGCACTGCCTTCAATCATAAGTTTTCAGGATGCTGTCAGACAAAAAAAGATGTAAATGGAAGACAGGTTAAAGCAAAATAATATTTTTTCTGTTAGTGTAAGGGGTTTTGGTCAAATATAAAGGGCAATTCATAGAAGGTAGGCTATAAATTTCATGCCTCATTTTATTGATCTGATCATGAGACACAGTAAATAATTGCACATCTTCATATCTCCTCAGAAAACACTTAACACATGGCCAATGCATTTTGATTGCCAGTCAGCATGGATAAGATAAACTTCAGGTTTCATTTATCCTTACAGACAGTGCCATTAGCTCTCAAGCGTTTTGCAGGTGTGTTAGCATAACATCTCTGAGTTGTGACCTAATGGAAAACAGCAGGTTCCACACTACCTGTGGAAAAATGCATGGGTAAACCTGCCTCAATAGATTTCCCATCTCTTTGGATCTTAAACTCTGTAAAATCAGTTTTGATTCTACAATACAGTGGATCAGAAAAAGATGCAGATCCTAAATGAGAATCTGATTCTTGGCTTGGCTTCCAAGGAAGACAGTGTGTCTGCTCTATTATCTTACTGGTTGCCCTGCTGTACTAGGAGTTCCTGCTTTGAAGGAAAGGCTTTTTGAATTCAATAGCTCCTTCTGGTGGTCTGAAAGAAAATGCTTCACTACAGTCAGTTCACAGTAATGCAGGAACAGTGCACAGTTCATTCAGTAAATCATATATATTAGTAACAGCTAGAAGTTACATCATCAGTAAAACAAACATTGAAGTTATGATGCAAGAAATATGTTATGCCAACTATATTCTCCATTACTGTCATAAAGGAGACAAGGTTTCTAGGAAATCCTCCTTTCCTCCCATTCCACCACAACATTGCTGCAAATTTTCTTCCATATGGTAACTAAGGAAACATCAAAAATGGTGATTGAATGCAAAGTGGCAGAAGTCACAATTCTGGGCTACTGGCCCAGCAAGTTTAAGAGAAGTCCCTAATGAAGTATTTGATAAGGCAAGTCTCAGAGCCAGCGGTTCTGATTTTGAACCATTGATCAATTTTAAAGAGAGGGATTTGATCCAAACCTTGCTCAAGCAACAGGAATATGCTAGCAATAGGAATGTGCATTTGGTCAGGCTCAAGGACATCACATTTAAGAGGGAAGAATGCATTGCAAAATCTCTGATCAACAGACTTTGAGATTTTCAAGAGCTTTTCATTGTTTTCTTTTCCTCTTCAGAATGTCCAGTGTTAAGATAGATACTATCTTCTTTTAGGCTCACCTCTTAAAGAGTAACAACCAGGGAGCATTTACAAGGAATGCCTTCTGTCCTAGCCAGTCTCGTAACATTGCGTCATTCCCCAGCTGTACAAACAAGATATTGTCTTGGGAGTTAAAAGCAGCAGTCCCCAGCCTTGGGTCTAAACGGTGCATTGTTCTTAATTAACAAAATTCACTGGCAGGGTGCTACAGTGTATTTCCTGTCTGATGGTCCTTTTAAGACTTATCTGGTGAGACATTCGTGGTTGCTGTCAGAGAAGATCTTTCACATTCTGCCTCCAGCAGGGTACTCTTGATAACTCCACTCAGGTAGAATCTTGTTGCCACAGATTCTGCTTTAAGTGAAGCACCAAGCAGAGCTTCAAGTTAAATCAATATTATTCAAAAATATAACTGAGTTATCATCTGCCCATTTTCCACCAAATTTTATGCTCGTCAAAATCCAAGATTTAAAAAAAATAATGAATAAGAGAGGTGTTTAAACAAACTTTAAAACCACAACATATATCTTTCTAATACAATTTCATGTAATACATTTATAATCCAGATTTTATACAAAACCAACACAGTATAAACTAAAGTGAAGCCATTCTATTATTTGCCCGAATATATATATATATCTAAAAAACCAGTACTAATGTCAGAATGAAAACCCAAAAATCAGAATGTAAACGATAAAATCAATATTTCTAATCTATATATCTTTCCAGTCAACAGCCCTCATTGATGTCAGTGTGAGTTTTAGAAAATGGCCTGATTGGTACCATCACTGAGTTACCAAAGGATACCTAATCTCACACATTTAAAAGTGATTATTTTTTAGCTTGGTATTTGGTCTGGAGCCTACTCAGAATGCTGGGGAAAAATTGGTTTGGAGTTGACTGCTGATGCTCTACTACCAAGTGACACAAACTCTTCCTGAATGTTAATTCAGCATTAGCTGTTATTCACTACAAAGGGTGCTCCATATTATACAATTATCAGGGATGTTCCTGAACGGGGGCACTAGAAAGAAATAGAGGACGCATCTCTGGGAGAGCCAGGGAATGGTTCTGTGCCAGGAAGTATCTTCTCCCCTCCTTGATGGCACATGTGAGGTTTTCATCTCTGGGACACTGGAAGAAACATAAGGGAGGTTTTGAAGAAAAAGCTTGCAGGCAGAGTACCCTGTGCTAGTCAGTACACTTTCGTGGACAAAGAACTGTGTGGCTCTTAGAGTAAGGAAAAAATATGTCAGGTTCCTATGTAAATAACTGCAGAGCTTTTGCTGTGGAATGAGCATGTCAAATTAGAGTCTCTGTTTACTGTGCACATTTTCAATTGGCTCTTACCTAACTTTTAATTACAATGTGTATGAAAGTAGTATATGAAACTCTGAGGAACAATTAGGGACCCAACCCACTCCATTAGAGACTGTACACCCACAGAGCAAGAGAAATCTCTGTCTCCAGCAGACTTCAGTGAGTAAACACAAAAACAAAACCAACCAGGATACCAAAGGCCTGAGTCTTCAGTAACCATAAGAACACAGAAACAGATATTGGAGTTCAAACCAAAGGTCTACCTAGACAGCCTTTAGATTTTTAGGGTAGCCATTGCTGGGCACCTCAGAAAAAGTAAAGATATGGGCAAGTTTACCATAGTTTTTTCACAGATTATTCCAACTTTCAGCAATCTTTGCAGAGGGACTTCCAAACCCCAAAGTGTCTTTTTATTGAGTAATATTGGATGGACATTCTTCTGACTTTGTCTACTTTGTAAAGCCATTGACATTCGTGGCTGCTACAGTGTCTGTAATAATTACTTCTATAATTGAATTATGAGACAGTATGATAAAGTACTCAGCCTTGCTAATTTTCTTGTATACCTGGTAATTTCATTGGACACTAAATCACGGTTGTGATGGCCCATAACCCAGAGGTCGATGGATCGAAACCATCCTCTGCTACCATGAATGCAGGAGAGCAGCGCAGCATCGCCGGTGCGTTCCCTCCCTAAGCCTGGCAGAGCCGTTGAAGCCTGAGTCGTTGGACCGAGCTGTTGAACTGACCCGAACCCAGGGCCTTTGGCTCCGGCCCCACCCTCCAGGTCCATCTTAAAGATACGGATGCCTCAGGCATTAAGCAGACAGTAAGGAATACAGGAAGTTCATAACATCACCCCAGGACACTATTCCACCTCCACATGACATTCATAATTTCATACATTACTGTCACACCCTCACTCTGCTTATTCATTTTCAGCCTAAAGAGAAAACTGAGTGGAGCTCTTTTTACTCATAGACGTACTTCTCTATCCCAGTGCACATCTAAGGACCCAGAAGTCTGGAGCTAAAGGGCCATTCAGTAGGCCATTTCTTTGGTAAGGTGAGAGACTATTTGCTCTCTCCTAACTATCCCAAACTATTCCAAGAGCAGTGGCCAAGCCTGAGATTGTTGGGTTTCATTGTCCCCACTGGGACACCCTGCTTCTTTTAATTCGTCATTGAGAGATCTTTAATTTCTGTCACTGCCATCATTGTCTGATCCATCAGATAATAAATCCAGATAATAATTACCTCTCTATCATGAAAACTGACCATTTATTCGTAACTTTTTCACTCCTCAATTTAACTACTTTGTTCCTTGAAGAGCTTTTGGTAAGACAGGAAAATATCAAGTGACGTTTGGAAATACTGTATGTTTAACCAACCAAATTATTCTTTTTCATGCAGTCATTGACTTCAGTACTGTGCTATATTTATGAAGTCCAATTTCCCACGAAGCCACCACAGCACTTTTCTCCTATACTGAATTTACTTGTCTGTCTACCAAAACCACACTGGAGAGCAGGTACAAAAAGTAAAATTCTGTTTAAGAAGATTATACAAAACCAGCCATCTATATAAAAACCAAATGTGTATGACAATTCAAATGAGAGGGAACAAGCCATACATTAACTGGAATACTGTTAAAGGGAGATCAGTAACAGCAGGCATCACAGACTAGGGTTTTGTTCCTCTCCCTACTGCTGACCTGGTAGAGGAGCTAAAATAAGCCACTTTGCAACTTTGTTTTTGCCTCCCACTTCTTTCTGAAACCTTTTTAGAGGTCAGGATTCTTTCTTGTACAATGCCTTTCTGCTGTGATGCTATGATGTTTTAACTCAAGGCCATGAGCTTCAACAGACTGAGCAGAAGGTCTCCTGTTCGTACATACCCAAAAGAAGATCCATGAGCTAAGCTGTCATGTTACCGAAGGGAGAGAGACCCACTGGGGAAAAAGGATTTGGTGAGGTGTAGACTTGTGCATTTTGATAGAACTTGCCTGTGGCCAGAAGGAAGTTTGTAGCAGCTATAGGAGGTGAACCCAGACACCTTCCACTGCTCAGCTCGGTTCCTTGCCTGCAAGGCTTTATTTCTTTCCCTCCACAGCACGTGCAAGAGGGAACCTGTGTGTCAAAACAGCTCTAGTCTGAAACCAGACATCTGGTGTAATGTTCTTAGAAGGTTGACAAGGCCACTAGCAGTTGAATTGAGTTTAAGTAAATGACAGTGTATGTGTTAGAAAGATGACTGTGACTCTATGGTAATTAATACGTCAAAGCACATTTATTTCATATCAGCTGAATTATAAGCAACAGAAATGTTAACTATTATCTGAGCAAATTATTTCTATTACTTTGGAAAAGGTTTTTATCCTGCTTGTTCTAACACCCCCTTTTCCACTCACTGGTAGGAAAGGGTCTCTGGAAACATTTTTCAGTCAAAAAACCATTAAGTATTCTAAATTCATTCCAAAAAGAAATAAATTAAAAAAAAAAATTGTGTTGTGTGCTAAAACCTGATAACATTTAAAATATAAGTGTTGAATTATTTTTGTGATTTGGACTAGGCTATTTGACAAATTAGCAAGAAGGTATAAGTATGTGACAAGTACCTTTTTCTGAAGTTTACTACAAATGATGAACTACAATTTAAGGAATTCTACAGAGTGCTTAGCATCAGTTTGGATTTGTGCCCTTCTAGGCTTGTGGAAGAGAGATTTCAGCAAATGGCATTCTCAATGATTCAAAGAGTCAATGCCTTGTTCAAAAAGGAAATTTCGTCTCCTACATGCACAAAATAACATAAAGTAAACCACTGCAAATACACTACCTGTAGCCATTACACTGAAAAAGGAAAACATGGTTTAACATGCTACCTCTTCAGTAGCACTGGCCCCTGACATATGACTATGGCTTGGTCCCAGCTCAAGAGCTAAGTCTGGGGCTCACACTTGTTTATTACAGTAATCTTAAAGCAGGTACTAGGCACAGGAAGCTTGTATTTAGAATTACCAAAACCATGCAAGTGAATGGCTTGGGATTGTTAACTGATAAGCAGATAGGTAATGGACTAATGATCAAGATGCCTGTAGGCCATCAAAGAACTATCAGAGGTTTACACAATATACCTTTGGTGCAGCTTATCTCAACCATTAAAGTGTAAGTATGATAAGGGTAACAGACCAGAAAACATATTAGAGTTTGGGTGCATAGTTAGTACATGAGTAAAAATGTATAACAAACATATGTGATCAGGTAAATGAAGAACTGCTTAAATATTTACAGAGAAGAAATCTGTCTCATGGTTGTCCATATGTCCCTGGGAGCTATTTGATCAGCAAAAGAAAGTTGCTTTTGTTACTTACAGGCTGAATAAAAGAACCTGAGTGGTTGCCTCAGTCCCCAAATTACTACAAATTTTGAGACAGGGATGCAAGCATTAATTATTCTGGCAGCATGTTATTGCCCATCCCTAGTGTAGTACCAGTTTGCTGGAAGTGGTGAAGTTCCTGAAGCAGCCACCAAAACGACAAAGACTGCGAATGAAAAGTCTGATCATTATAATTTCAACTTCACAGTCCTCATCGGATAATCACTACCTGGAAATGGAGAATTAAGGTAATTATCTGCAAGAGCTGCTGTGGCTTTTGGTCAAAGGTGTGCACAGTGCCCTCTGTGTTAGCAACAGATAGGAAATGTGTAGGTGGGACAGCATTATTGTTGTGTAATAAGGTAGTGACTGTTGTGGAAGAGTTCACTGCCCAGATATTCACATAAACAGAGCTACATGCAAGCCATCTTAAATAGTATTTCTAATTTCCTACTCATTTCTCAGCCCAGTCCAATCCAAATTTCTTCCATCCCGTTTCATCTCTCCTGTGCTGTTTTTTCCTAATGTACACTGGGCCATTTCTCCAGGCTTCATTTATACCCCCAGCTAATTTGCCTTCCGTCTCATCCCTCTGCCTGTTTTTCTGTCTGTTTCTTTCAACTTCTCATTTTTCTTTCCTGTACATTTTTCAGCATCAGCATGATGCTGGACGGATCTCCTCTTCCACCTTTCTTACAAGCCAGAAGAGCTCCTGTCTGCCAACACAATTCACTTTTTATCCTCATCAGAAACATTTACTGTCTTGTGCCTCTTGCCATTCCTGCAGAGGTTACATAATTACTCTTACTAAATACAAGAAAGACAGGGTTTGACTTAAAGATGATGTCCTAAATACAGCTGCAACAAAAGTGCATACATGTGTTACTTTCATCCCCACTGTGCAGCTCAGCTGGCAGTGACAGCTGGCAAGGCAAAAACATAAATACACTCATAACATTAAAGATCCTCTGATACTCTGTGCTGCTGTTACATTTGCTCTCAGCGACTGTGCATAGCAGTCATCTCTAGATCTCTCTCTCTCCTGTACTGTGTAATTCCACACACATTAGTGCCTTTCCCAGCTCTGATTCCCGGGCACAAAATCTCATGTGTGCCACTGCTGTGATGAAGTAAAATCTCATGCTGGTACTCAGAAGTCTCAGGCAGGGCAAGACACAATAAAGATAAAACTCATATGGCTTACAGTTTGGCCAAATTAGTTTTGGAAGACCTTACTCTGCAGCCTTACAAAAAGAAAGTTACTGAGCTGGTAAAAGAATTCCGGTTACAGAAACTAACTCTGTGAAGACATTCCCGGTACACTGGTTAACGGCACAAGATAGTGAAACTATTTAGTACAACTTCTGGATGTGAGAGACATCCCCTTCTTCCCTCCATCAGTAGATGTTTTGTACTGTTGTTTCCCAGGGCTTGTTTAAGTCATCATTATAGACTTGTGATATCTGTTGTGCTACCAACCACTGTGTTCTTTGTCTTCGTTGCAAGAGGCAGGCTTGAGAAGGAAATTTAGTAGAAAGGTTTATTATGATCCTACAGAGAGAGAGAGCAGAATTCCCAAACCTGCTTGAGCCATTACCTGTATGATTCAAATCAGACTGACTTGTTCCTAGTTTTGTAATTCTTCAAAGACCATGGCAAGAATGCTGAGTGCATTTTGGCAGTCTGTAGCCTGCTCTGAATCAAGCCTGGAATTTCCCCTGCTGTTGCCCACTATTGTAACTTTCCCAGAAATTTTCAAACCTCAATTTCTTTGCAAAGGCAAACCAGCTGCACCACAACTCTCCACTCTGCCATCAGCTGGTAAGAATAACCTATTTGTCTTTATGTCAATACACAGTTCTTGAAACCTCCTTGTCATTATAATAAAGCAATATATTCAAGACCAACAAGTCAGCCTTGAAAACTTGCAATCAAGGCTGTGAGTTTGGCATGCGAACTGGTCTGTGAGAATGCTGAACTGCCTCAGCAAGAGCCAGCCCTACAGAATCACAGCTCCTGCTGCTTCCACCTGCACAACCGACAAAGAATCCTACAGACACTCTTGTCACTGTGAAGACATGACATCCTGGGTTTCTTGAACCACACTGTAGGACAGAAATACAATGACCTCTGCTGAGAGATTTCTGTGCCTGTTGGAAGCATTGACTACAGGACCACCTCTCTCAACTCATTTACTCTTCTATCAGACCACGTTTTCCCAGCTAGTGAACTCCAAAAAATTACTGTTTCAAATGCAGTTCTCTGAACATATTCAATATATCTAAAAGATGAATTTTATTTAACTGAAGAGTTATTACTTGCCCAGGAAACATCCCCTACATCTCTATGTAAATATATTTATTTATAACCTTACAACTTAAAAAGCAAACACTAGCTGCAGGATTTTGAGGTGTTGGTTATTTTGTCAATTTGTTTATATGAGACTTGATTAATTCAAAAATCCCGTAATCTGAAAAAGCCTAAAAACACTTGGATTGCCCTGTAGCTTCCCAGTAATTTAGATCGCTGTGTAATGTTGCAATTTTGCAGTGTGAGAAACACCATTTCAGTTTCTGATCTGCATTGAATTAATTTTTAAAGTTGTTGTATTATGCTAACAAGATCACAGTAATTAAAAGAGCTTCAGGGGCAAGCAGATAGAGTTGGGAGTTAGCTCTGCATCCCTGCGAGAGAAAAGATTTGTGCTTCCTCTTGAGTTACTCTAAGCTATCAATACAAATCCTCAGAGCTCACATTAATGCAAGCCTGACTGACAACCTACCATTCAGAGCAACCATCTCAGATTTCTGCAATTAGCATGTGCTCTAAAAATTCTGATTCTGTAGGCTTGGTCTCTAATTTACATTTTGAAAAGGCTCTTAAGAATGAAGATGCCAAGACTGAGCGAATTCACTGCTCTTGAGACACATTCTGCATATCTGCAAGCTCAGTAAAAGTGCATTTCTGTTAACATCAATAGGATAAGTATCACATGGGAAAAAAATTACTCTTCTTACCAATTTGGGAGTACTGAAGGCTTTCATGGAGAAACTCTGGAAAGAGAAAAAGAAACTAGTCAATGTACTGAAATAGGGACAGTGTAGTAAATAATGCAGAAAGTTGCAGGCAGCACTTGCTAATCCCTGAAAATCTCTTAATGGCCTTAATAGCAGCTTTTTATATGGAAAACTGTATATTCAAAAGGTCTACATACAACTTAATCACAGAAAAAAGAGAAAGCAGAGTTATATTAGACATATCATCCCATCTGCTGCCAGTGACTGATTTTTCTCTTTGTCAAGGTTTGCTTTAGAAGATCCAAGAAATCAGATTATTTATTACGTACCCATAAAGACTATTCCACATTTTAAGAATGTTTTTCTGAAGAATAGGAGGCTTGAAAATCAATGAGATACAATCTGTAAGCATCAATGCCTGAATAGGTCCTATATTGGAATACTGAAGACAGCACACAATGGGTAAAACAGTATTGCTGAGATCAGTTACTGACATTTTCATAATGGATTAGACAAATGTCACACACTTGAAGTTTCAGAAATTGCATCCTAGTTTGCCTGGATTTAAGAGACAATTTGTGTTAGGTCAGGTTCTCAACAAATAAAGATGCCAAATTATCTAGGCCAATAATAATAATATGTTCATTGTGCAAGCTTAGTCAGGTCATGCATTAAACTATTTTAGACTACCCATTTATAAAGCATGATTTGGGGGTTTGGAGCGTTTTTGGAAAAGAAAGGAAAAATGAAAAATGGCTCATTTAAGTGGAATTTTGCAGAACAATGACATTACCTGTTTTCTAACTTCCAAGTCAAAAGGCCATCAAGAATTAAACTATGTCTGAGTGAATAACATTTGATAGTGTGTAGCTATTCACTACACTGACATTTGCTTCACTGTATCTGATAAGAAAATAAATGTTGGCATTTATTATTAGACTAGATGAATGCATTAACATGATAGCATTTTCCCCATCCAGAAAATCATCTAAAATATTTACATTTATCATCTTTTTCTTCTTCTTTCTCTCCTGTGCAACAAGCTTACATTTTAACTCTCTGAAAAAACACCTTCAAAAATCTGGTTAGCAATCCTTACAGTAATTACACACTGCAATACATTATCATGCACAACACCAGCAACTTAAGGGGCGTGATTTTGGCCTAAGCCAACTCCCACTTTCACCACACCACGTGGAGACAGGGAATAATGCCTGGTAAGCACTGTGAATGAAGGTGTCCAGGCTTGGGAAGTGGGCTGGAGAGCTTAGCTGAAGGAATGCAAGCTGAGTCGCACTATTTGCCCTGCAGACAGGGAGTCCTGTCCCGTTCCATTCACTGGTACAGATGTTGCCATCAGACCAATAAACACCGAGTTACCAAGCACCTCTCAGCTTTACACTTGTGCTAACTGAAGAACCACAGCAGGATTTTTATCGCCAGGCTTTAACTCACCACTATGCAAATTAACATTTATTTTTATCCCATACAGTGAAAATTAAGAAAATAACCTAAGAATATGGAATATACCCTGGAGCTTTAATGCAGAAAGCATGAAAATCATCTGATACATCTAAATACATCTTCTGCAGTTCAAAGAAAGGCTCATTGAATACAGTATAGGATCTTAGCTAGTCTGCCACTTTATTTTTGCAGTTTTAATAATTTTGACATTAACACCACTTTTCTTTACCATTAAGGACTAGACAAACCTTACACAAGGTTTAGAATTATAAATACAGATGATCTCAATCAGAAATTATAATTTCACTGTAATTGCTGAATCTTCTTTAGGTTAAAGCAATCACATAGATCACTGACCATTAAAGCTGATGAACAGTTTTTATTCTTTTGTGTCACTATAATTAATTTCTAGTAAAGGGACAATAGCAGAGCTGTTCTTCACCCTCTATCTATGGCTCCCTGCTTGTGATCCAGCAGCTCAGCTTATCTGTACCAGTCACAGGCCGACTGGACTGTAACAGACGACAGTAAACAATGGAACCAGCAAAGCCAAGGGAGGGCAGAAGGAGGAAGAGAGAAAGCAATGATTGGTTTTTGTTAAGCCACTCATGAGTTTGAATAATTCAGGCTAATGCACCACAAGCCAGACTTGATGCTCTCTGTTCTGCAACCTCCCAGCTGCCATATCAGGTCTGTATACAAGCTACCTTCTGGTGTTTAAGTAAAAATAAAGCTACTGAAACAAGACTGAGAGCAAAAGTGTGTTCTCAGGAATTTCAGTTAGTATGCATCATTTTTTTGAACCAATGATGCTTTGTATTTGTAATGCAATGTTGTTATAATTTGCAATGATCCAAGGATATTAATGTGACAGTGTTTATAAAGGCAATTTTGATTGATAAAGCTGAAAAGCTTAGGAACTCTCAAGTACATAAGCCCTTTGTCAGTTCTAAATCTCCAAGCAAAACCAAGAGCATGAATCATTGCACTGACTTTAGTGTAATTGAATTAGTACTTTTCAAGGAAAAGGACAATTGGTACCAAGAGAGATGAACTGAATGTTAGCAGAAACATAGTGGTAATATTTTATGCTCTGTGGGAACAGAAATCAGTAATTACTGCTTACAGTGAGCTCTTAGTAGAGGATATAGAGTGGAGATAACAAAACCAATTAGTTTTTCTACTGAGTCCATGATTTTTAGTATACATTGAAGTTGTGAATTTTAGTTCCCCGGATAATTTCTCAAGGCATTTTTCATCCCTCACATAGTGTGAGACACCAAACTTTGGCTTTTCTTATATATATATTTCCATACATTTCACCAGAGATTTCTGGGGCTTTTTTATCAACTAGCTATGTGAATTAATTCTGCTGTTTATTTCTTGTTTCATTTAATTCCTACAATCTCAATCTGGCATTGTGGGTAAGGTATATCATCACATCCTGGGACAGGAGGTCCATGTATTCAAGGTTGGGAAGAGAGGTGATGGGAAGCTCTGTTGCAAGGTACAGTCTTCTTCCATGGGAGTGTTGGCTTACAGTAACATGGGATGTCAATCTGTACATAGCATTATCTGATGATCCCGGGTTCAGAACTCTTATTGGAGCGAAGAGGTTTGTTTTTTTTTTTAACACACAGATACCTAATAATCTACCAATGAGCTGAAAGAATTAGTCACTGTAGCAGTGCTAAGCTATTTCCACAGTAGTGCTGAAGCTGATCTGACAGGCACCAGAACCAAGCAAGCATGCACTTGCTTTATTAGCCTTTAAAGAAGTTGAATTTAACACTCTTGTGAGCTTTTCTGATATGAAAAGTACTTTAGTCACAAGAACGGAGATAGAAAAGTGCTAACAAGTTTAAAGGATGCTATTTAAAAGTGCATTCTGCATAAAAAATAAGCAGGTTGATTTAAAATGATGACAAGATTAGGCCTGTGAATTTCTGTGTGTTTTGCTCCAGCCTTTACCAACTTGTATTTGTGTGTGGTGTATGAGGTGCATGTGTTATGGAAAGATCACCACCATCCATCTTAATACAGATCTTTTTTATAATTTCTAGAGACAAGCGAATGTGACACTCTACATTATTCCCCACAGGTTTCTCCATTGACAACAGGTGTCGTGTGTCTTGGTAACACCTCATGCTCCCATTTCTGCAATGGATTTGCCATTTCCAAGCACAATCTGTTTTGCCACGTCTCAGATTGGGCAGAGAAGGGGCAGCAACAAATGTCATATGAGCTCTGTTCACATCCACTCACATCAAACTGCTCACATGACCTTGACTGACCTTTAAAGGCTCTGCATGCAAGAGACCATTCATGTAACAAGCTGAGCAGGAAGTCCACCACCAATAATGTGTTAAATAAATCACCAAGTGCTTTGCAGCACTAAGCATATTTCCCAAGCTAACATACAGCTAGATCCAGCTTTTAAAAGACAAGCAGTTTTCCTGAATGTCCTGTGACACAGCATGCCCAGCTCCTCCCTGGAGGAGGATGAGGAATACACTGCCTTTTCCCCGAGCCACTCAGTGTGGAGCCCTGTCAAGTCCCTTCCCGAGGTCAGGGTAAGGAGGATGCAGCTCCCAGCTTCAAAGGAGTGGCATAAGCAGGCAGCAGAGTCCCTGCTCCCACCACTATCACCCTGACCCTGTGTGCCAGTGGTGTGCTGGTTCTGCAGAGGAGCTCAACAACCCTCCGCTCATCCCTGAGTCTGTGTGAAGCCTGACATTGAGCAGAAAACACTGTGGCAGAAAAGTTTGTATAAAGTTTGTAAAAACCAAAAGCTCTGAATAAGGTATCTCTTAATCTAAACTAATTTTGTTCCACCGATTGTAAATTGGTGTAACTCAAGCCCGCTATTGCATGCCAATTTTGTTTTTCAAATTAGCCAGGATGCTAGAGACTGGATGAGAAATCTCTGGTGCTGCAGCACACCTCTGTGCTATGCAATATAGCAGCTGTAGGAAATATAAAACCTCCATCCAGGACAAAACCTGTGGATTAAAGAAAAATTAAGTGCAGGAAAAATCCATTAATGCAATCAGAAGTGTGTGCATGAACTAGCACCACTCAGTGGGGCTCATGGCACTGAAAATTCTTCAGGGGCAGCATGGGAACAAACAAAACATGTGTTTAACCAGTCAAGGATCAACTGGTTTGGAGATGCTTAGTGCCTGTGTGTGTATCTGTAGGGAACTTGTCCTTGCTTTCTTTCACAGGGGAGTAGCAACTTCTATCAGCACACTGTGTTAGGTGTTTAAAAACCTTGAGAAAAGGACAATCAGATTTCAGGCAGGTAAAAATGAACATTATTCCTTCAAACTTCCCTCTATTTTTCCCCAATTTAAAATATTTGCAAAAGGATTTTTGTCTAAAGTTACTCATAATTAAGATTACTTGTAAATCTGCTTCTATATCTGTAATAAACTGATAAAATATCTTTCAATTACTTGTTATTGAAACTTCAGCACTAAAACCGTACAACTCTTTTCCCTAAGGTTTGAATACTGATTCAAATAGTAAAAACCACAGCTGAACACAAAATCTGAAAATTGTTTCTGATCTGCCCTAAAGGTTTAAATCTTCCTATCTACATAAAGAGTTGAGAGCAAAGGAGTTGTAACCAGGCAAATGAAAATAATTTGTTTTTCAAGTATTTATGTGTAAAATAATCTTTCATTTGTCTCTAGTTATTGTATTGTATAGTCACTGCCCATGATAAACCAAGAGAATTCAAAGAAAATTATCCCAACTGTATTTGCAAAAAACCTCCAGTACAATTGTTTTTGTCCACCTGACAATCACTGTTATTTCATGCACAAAAGTGCAAGAAAGAAAAACATTCAATGTTAGACTCTAAGACAGTGAGTGAAAATGTCACCTGACTTTCACCCTACTTGCAATCTGAAGAAAAAAGCCACTATTAAATTTTGCCACCTGCTTTGAAATTCAGAAAAGACACCAACATCAACCCCGCAAATGCCAAGATATGCAATAGCTATGCAGAAGAGTTTCCCATGGCACTTGAAGGGAAAGGGAAACCAAAATTTTCATTGCCTTATCAAAAAACTACCGCAAAATATAATTTATCAGCCAAATTAAAAGTGGTAGAAGGCAGTAAATACTCGTGATTATTCTCTGGATTTACAGAAATTAGTAGCAAAACTTCCATTGATTCAAGCACCCATCATTTCACTAGCAAGGCAGAGAACGTAGAATTGAAGCAGGAGCTTTCTCCTTTTGAATTTTCACTAGATAATTAGTTAAGCTTCAATAATTTTCAGTACAGGTCATAGTTGCTTCAAAGTGCTACACTCACGTGATCAGTGTCTTTTGCAGACAGTGTTGCACCACAGGGAATAGCCGACATAATTATGTGGCACAATTTCGCTCAAATTAATAGTTCTGAGAGTTCAGGTTAAGAGAGATTAGATTTTAAAGTTGTCTAAATCAGGTGCCTAGAAATACCTCTTTTTGTCTTAGCTTTTTGTAAAACAAAATAATGACCCATAAAATTATTTTTGCTGCTAGAGGGCTGCACTCTTTCCAGCACTGCTTGGAGTTAAGTGTTCTCTAACACTCCTCTGAGATATTTCAATACGAGTAGCAAAGGCCAGAGCAGTTCTCACATGAACATCAATTACCTCATAGGAGTTCCCTCCAGTTGACTGCACCTGCTGGAGTGGTGGAAACAACACTTTTTACCATAAGCAAGAGCAACGTAGCTGGCAGCTAGAACTGATATCTATGCCACAGCCTATCCTGGGAGGTTGTTTCCAGGGCTTCAGTGTTTGCCAGATGTCAGCTGCTGAGGCAGAGAGCTCCTGCACAGGAGGCCTCACTTCAGCTGAATTTTTGGTGGGAAGTTTTAATCACAAAAGTTCATCATTTTTTTTCAAACTGAGACTATGGAAAATGTTACAGTCTTCTCAAGAGCTCTCATTAAGAATCTCTAGCAGCTCGTTCTTTGGGACATAGACCTGAAATTCGGGATCAGTGGATTGTTTGACCCCAGGCACAGGATTTTGTGATTGTGCAGAAGTGAGGACACTCTCTCCTGTATTCTTACAACGCTCTTTATTGATGAACTGGAAAAAGCTGGATTTGAACACAGACTGATGAGAAAAGCAAGGAGAATTACAGGAACAGAATAAAACTGACTGGCTGAGGGTGGCAGAGGGGGTCAAACAGCCAAAGAAGAAAAAGGCCTATTTGCTCGGAATGGAAAAATGTAAGAAGGAAAAAAAAACAAAAAAGGAGAAAAATTCAAGGTGAAAACGTTTGTAACAACCAGAAAGCTCTAAATTATAGGAGTCAGGGCTGATAGTAGATTTCCCTACCAGTAGGACAAGTGTTTCAGACATTAATATGCATCCCACGTTTTAAAAGCTGTTCAACAACAGGTAGCAATATACTATCAGTATCATTTATTCTACAAACTCTAGATATGGAGGTCTGTGCTGCAAGTGTTGGCAGTGTCAGAGTTTAAACCACAATGATGACTTAATAGAATATCCGTATATCTCTGAAGGATAAATTAATTTTAAAAAAAGACACCCATGCATTCCCTCTGGATGTGTGAGTTCCTGGTTTAAAGGGCAGGAATATAGCAAAGAGAGAAATTTTTTAAGTTGAGGTATGAGGAATTAAATGTTAACCACACAACCTTGTTTTGGCACAAAAGACTCCTGAGTTGTACCGCTGACATAGAGGAACGGAGCCCCAAGTCCAGCACCTGGACTGAGTTCTTTCTACCACACCGACATCATTGGCACAACTCCTCAGTCATCTTTCCCTGAGCTGAAGACTTTTAACTGTGTAGTTTATCACAGAAACGAAGGAACTTTCTGTGAGGCTTTTTCTTCTTCTTCTTTTTTCCTTTCTGCTATGTATTTAAGGCTGTTAGTTCAAATTTTGAGCATCACTTAAATCCTCAAAGCCATTTCCTCTCAGATTTTATCCATTCCCTACTGCCCTTTGAGGTACCTAGTTTTCCTAGCTACCTATATTTTTATTGGTAAAATCTCCACATCACTGACACATCTGCTGTCAAGTATGCACCATATGCTTCTCTTTCCCTCCAAGCAAAACAGTTACCTGAGTTTAAGCTGTGAAGTTACAGAGTGCAATATAATTTCATGAGTCTTTTGCATCAGGAAAATGTTGTTTATAACTGTTTTCCTTACAGAATCTAATAATTATCCTAATAGGCCTGTTTCTATCAGTAAATTAAGTCCAGTGAAAACATACAGTACATGCATGACTAGAGAGCTCTTAATTAACTTTCAGATAATTAAACCCCTTTCAGATGATTAACCCAATTTTGGGATTTATATGGACAGTGTAACAAAATATGCCAGAAGGTAACAAAAACATTATGAATATTCATTCCTGAATTGTTCACCCAAACCACTACACAGGCCAGGAGACATCCCACACTCTCAGTCTTCTATGGGGACTTGTATTATCAAGCTTGCTGAAAAAACCCCTCTCAGACAATACCAAAAAAACAGCCCTTTATAGGGCAAAAACAATTTTGTTGTTATTATTCATACCACTTTCTAGTTTCTTATACTGAAGCTTTTCTTATCTTAAACATGTACATTTTTCTAAATTCATTAAATCTAATTCAGTTCTGATGCCATCCCCCACCCAACTGGCACAGTGTAATTAGTGATTATAATTTTTATATAGAGATACGGTACCAGATGGTATACTTAGGATATCTACTTTGAACTAGCAGAAAGTATTTAATTAAAGTGTGATTTCATTCAAAACAACCCAACCCTGGCATAATAAATATTCTTGAATGGGGAGCTGATGAATGGGACACATATTCATCACCAATAGTATTTCAATATCTTTACAGCAATTTGTTTTAAAACCTTGTATCTGAAGTAAACTAAAACTGAGTATTTCACCAAGATGCACATCTTCTCTATAAGATAAGGAAAACATGAAAATATATTCAGTTCTATTCAAGATCCACAATACAAGCTAATGAAATTCTTTTCAATAATAAGGTCACTAATGCAGGCAACCTCCTTTCCTGCAGCCTCTGTGTCTATTCAAAGCTTAGTACTGTCATCCCTGAATTAGGCACATAAATACAGAAAATATTACAATAAGACTGATAAAGTCAGGTTTCAGTTGCCTCTGAAATAATTTTTACAATTCCCACCACGCCTTTTTTTAAAATTTTTTTTAATTGACTGTAGCACTGAAACAAACAAGCACCAAAATCATTGAAGTTCTCATGCAGTTCTCCACCTAAGGAGTGGTACATTTTCAGATCTGATAGACTGAAAACATCACCCCAGACCCAAACTAATTTCAAATTAGCGAGGAAGTTACTGCTGCTACCATTGAAAAACAATGAGGCACGTGCTCTCTGCAGCACAATAAAGTTACTGTAAGAGGCAGCAAAAGCAGAACTCAAATGCAGATCTTGCAGTTCTACTGAAGCAGGGTATAACAACATTCTCCCCAAACAAATAGAGCAGTTTGATAAATTATTTAATAGGAAACCTCTGTTAATGTATGATGGGTATTCCTTTCCAGAAGAATCTTTGTCTAAGTCAATACCAGGTAGCTAAGAAGCTGCATGTATGAGGGTTTCCTTTGGCCAGAAACAATGTATTTGACATATGAGATCTTCCTAAGATGTCCATGTGATTTTAACTTCCCTAACTTCTCTAAATGAAAGGGGGAGGGGGAAAAAAAAGGCAAGAAATGCTCTCAAAAGAAACTCCAGGCTATTATTATTAGTACCATATTTAATCGCTGTCCAAGCAATATTTCAGCAACTGTTGAGTAGCAGCATACTACCAACTGTAGTTTGGCAATTACAGAGGGATGGTTATTCAAGAGTTAATCAGCTATCCTTATGTGGCTATGCTGTTCTTTGCCTCGGAGGAGTGCTCCTTCCCAGCACATTGCCAGGTAGTGTGGGAAGCTCATTCTTTGTTTCCATCAAACCCTCTTCTTCTGACAAGCGAAGGACAATTCCAGCATTTCCAATATGAGCATTGAATTGTTTTAACCTTATTTGAACCCGATTTTCTTTTTGTTACAGTATTATTTTCCCTACTAGCTTCCTCTAAGGATCAGTTTCAATAGGAAGACTCATATGCCCATATGTCAGGGTTTAACAGCTAAATGGAGTGAGAAAATCTTCAATTAGCTGAAAGTTATTTCAGCCAGGCAGGCTGAGAAACGTCTACTGACTGAACAGCTGCAAAAGCTAACACATCAGTCATTATATTTTCGAAATATTAAATTTGAACTGAATAACAAATATTTTGTACAATTAATTTAAGAAAAAAACCAACAGAAAAACCAAACGAACCAACAAAAAAAAAAAACAACCAGCAAAACCAAGAGTAATAAAACCTATAATTCAAATATTGAAATTGTTTTGGATAGTAGAAAACCCAGTCTTGTTAAGACAGTGGTAATGAATCACTGCACTAAATCAAACGAACTGTCCAGCTTCCAGCATCAAATAACTGCTTGCATTTTCAGTGTATTAAAAGAAATACCCTTATTCCCAGTAATCACTTACAAGCAGTTTCACCAGCAGCCTTTGCAAACTTGCCATTATTAGAAAAATGAAAAAGAACAGAGAAGGTAATTTGAAATACATTTAGATGAACAATTAACAGATAGCAATTTCCAAAACACAAATAATCCTCCTCAGTATGGTTTATAATTACTTTTATTGCAGCAGTGTTTAGAGATTTAGTCATGGCACAGATTCCCTTTGTGCTAGATGCTGTACAGGAAAAAAAAGACAATCCTTGTCTTGAAGAACTTACAGGCAAGCACGTGGTTATTTGCTAGACAACGCATTTTAGACCATATTTGCCTCATTTCTTCTAACGCTGATCATCTCTCATCTTTATTAATGGAATCAAGGTATTGACATCACAGTTGCTGGGTACAGAATATGGATTTATATGAGACCACATGCACAGTTACAATGAGAGGGCTGCAGTTATTGTTGAATTCCTTATTTAGAAAGCACATAACTTGTTTGTCTTTGATATGCCAGGCAGTAACTGACAAGTCAGGTACTTTTCTCTGAAAATATTTAATAGACAAAGCTAATTCAGCTTTGCTGGCCATGAGCTTCTGTGCATTAAGCCATCTGCTTTCATGGGGGAGAGGAAAGAGAGCACACCAGTTGTCAACGGACAGAAGTTAAATAAAACTCAGTTTGATTAAGTAGAATGTCAAAATATAAGTTAATTGAGACAAAAGTAAATTAAAATCATTGCCTACTGTCACTTCTGAAATATAATGGCTTATCATTTATGCACACCATATCTGTGCAAGAGCACCCTCAATCCCTGCCTACAATAGCTGCACATTGTAATTTTTATTATTGCCTCAGGGGTTTGCTAAAACTTGTCCTTAGCAAAGCAGCAGAATTTCAAGAAAATTATGTCTAATCACATTTCTTAACCCCAGTCAAAGATTAATTTGTCCTATTCTGTTTACCATTGCAGAAGATACAAATTTCATCTCTTAATTTTGTTTTCTTTTGTTGTCTCTACTGATTCCAGAAGCAAATGACATTCTTTTCTTAAACAGAATTGGAAAACCTTTGTTTCCATTACAGTCAAGAGACTATAATCAGTTCAGTCAGTTTGACAGAAGTAATAATTTTCTCATGAACTTGAAATACGACCAATTTGTAGTTAATTCTTTAAATTTTCTCTAAATCAATTTATTTTACTTCTTTCTCTTTTCTCTAAATTCTTTACAGTCAAAGACAAATCATATTTCAACCAATCTTAGTTACAGAGAGAATATATTTTTCACAAGCTGATGTCATCTCTCAGGACATTTTTACTTCACCAAGGAAATTCTCCCTTTTGTCAGTACAGAAAATACTACTCACCACTGCCCATCTTCTGCTTTATTCTTCATTAAATCATACTCTCATATGGGAGTACTGGCACCCTCCTGAGTAATCCTTCACCTCTTGTCCTTAAAAATCTCTACCCTTGCATTTAACTGTGGAGAAGAATAAGGTCACGGTAACTTAGTTTTTATGTGATATTATTACAAAAGAAATAAAAAAGAAAAAAAGAAAAGAAAAGAAAAGAAAAGAAAAGAAAAGAAAAGAAAAGAAAAGAAAAGAAAAGAAAAGAAAAAGAAAAGAAAAGAAAAAGAAAAGAAAAGAAAAGAAAAGAAAAGAAAAGAAAAGAAAAGAAAAGAAAAGAAAAGAAAAGAAAAGAAAAGAAAAGAAAAGAAAAGAAAAGAAAAGAAAAGAAAAGAAAAGAAAAGAAAAGAAAAGAAAAGAAAAGAAAAGAAAAGAAAAGAAAAAAAGAAAAACCCACAACAGCGGTCTACACTGTTAGACTTCCAAATCGGTTTCTGTAAGAAAAAAATCTGCTCTTTTATTGGCTTTGCAAAGGAATTAGCATGCAATTGAACGTCATCATCTTTGCCAAGCAAATAGCTGTAGATATATATTAAACACCCCTAAGTCTCTTCAATCCCATTTAGTCTCCACCTGTCTCTCAAACTGAGCTTCCCATTCAGGCAGAAGCACAAATCCACACTGAGTAACAGAGAATACAAATCTGTGTATTTCAAACACACAACTTCTTACCTGGCTATTCCCAGTGTTTGCGTGAAAAGTGCAAACAGAGTCCAGAGATGGCGAAACATACATCCAGTCAAACACAACTGCATTTACCTTAAGAAATTAATGGTATTCCCATGTTTTCCACAAGCTATCTTGCTTTTATAGCCTCAGCCATATGAACAAAGGAGAGGTTGACTGGTTCTGAATACGAGTAATTATATGTATTCTTGCTCATACATGACTGTATATACATACATATACTGCTGCACGCCAGACAATTTTAAGAGCAGAAAAGCACAATGTCAGTGTAGTGTTGATCTTCTTTTGAATTAGAAGTGGGTTTTGAATCTGTCACTCATCATAGATATATTCACAAACATATGTGATGCATTTGCTTCATGTACAAGAAATATTCTACCTGAACAACAGAAGTCAGAATAACAGCACTGGGATAGTTCATAAAATAGCTCATTATTTTACAGAAAATTTACCCCACAACCCATACCATGTTTCTTACATATTTTCATACTGCAAAATACATCTGAATACCTAGGTGCTAGAAAGTTCTTCCTGAAACACGTTACACAGGAGTTACAATCGCTTGAATTCATGAAAAGCAACACTGCAGGAAGCAGCCAGAGACCATGGTTTTCCTCCTGCTCCCTAAGGTCTCCCCTGTTCCCTGGGCTTTGTGGACAGACCTAACCATGCTGCCAAGTCACGATTTCCAGGCCTCCATCCCTGTGCCAGCCGCAGCACCAGGACAATGGAGTGCCAGGCTTTCCCCTTCTCCTTCTCCCCACGGACACACAGCACTATTTTTCAAGTGTTGAACTTAATGGGCCTAATTAATGGAAAGCCCCATTACCAACACTCCTTCTGCCTTTGTTTTTTGCCTGCAAACTTACCTATAGATGCTACACCTTCAACAACACCCTGTTAAAAAAACCCCATGATTTCAAAGAAGAAATATGATAAAAGGTAAAAACACCTTACCAAACACCACCCAAAACTTCTGGCCAGTTGCTTACTTTATGCTGGGGTTACATTAAGATAACAGGGAACCTGTGGGTACCAACAGGCCCTGCCGAGACCCCCACGGCCACTTCCCACCCACCCACAGCCCTGCAGTCTTGAGTCCATTCCCCTCAGAGCTGTGCAGTGCTTTGGCTTGTGCCATGGGAGAGATGCCAGGGCCTGCTCTGCCACCCCAGGAGCCCTGGCCCCCACCATGCCCTGGTTTCCTGTAGTTATAACTTCTTGAAAAATATGACCCGTACGTCTCAGAGTTGTAACTTTGCCCTGCTTTTAGAATTTTTATTTTCATTAGTTAATTCTTTCATAAGTTTGCTGCTGTGCTGCCCCAGTGATGGCGGTCATGAGGTCTTGAAAACTGAAGTACATAGAGGGACTGCTTGTTCCTCGAAGTCTGAAGCCAAAGAAGGCATCTCCTGGCCCTAACTATGGCTTTCCACAGAAACCTCCACTCCAGCATGCACATCAATCACCTGAGCAAGGAACTGGTTGCCATTTTCACCTCATGATCGGGAGTTAAAGTAAGAAGCACCTCACTTGCTCATACAAATCCATATCAATAAAATCTATCACAAAATTTAAACATTTAGAAAAACAGCTCTGGCAGGAACACTTATTCTTTCTTTCTTTCACTCTGAGACACCTAAGATCAATGAAGAAACAGTTCTTGACACTTTTTTACCCACACTGTAAAACTGACAGCTAATTTTAGTGTTACTTTGCATTTCCCTTTTATCCCTCACATCACACTGCTTCCTATCAACAAAGAGTTGAGGATAAAAGAAAACAAAAAAATCCTTGGCTAGTTATTTTAATGCCTAAACTGCAGAGCATTTAATTATTTTCAAAATTGTTTTGCCATAATCAGGTGGTTCCCAACCAGATTCAAAATATAAGCATTTCACAAAAGTACAAAGTTTTCAGGGTTTGAGCTATTTCAGACATCAAGGTTTCTATGCTTTTTTGATCAAGAATTATATAAAATGAATCACATATATTTGCTGTCAGAGCAATGATAGGTCTTGACACCCATAAAAATCTTTTAAATAGCTACATTTCTCAGAAATACAGTCAGAGGTTGTTATTACCATTACTGCTGGGTTTGGCACATCTCTTCCTGTTACAGCAATATTTATTTATAGTTTACATGCTATTTTTCCAAACCCTGTAACATCTCTTATGGGCATTAGAGTAAATGAATTTGCTGCATTGACAGTACTGCAGAAATTATATTTTGATTGTTATAGTCAATTTTTCATCTTTAATGTAATAAAATTAAAATTTAATCAGAATGTCAAGATTTATAACAACCCTGGCAAGAACTTGTTCTACAGAAATCTCATTAATAAGCAACAGAATACCATACCTTTGACAATTGCAGGGGCTTGGGGTTTTTTTCTTTTAAAACAGACAACTCTACTTCATTATTTTTAAAAGCCTTTGCTGTGGCAAGTAATGAAAATTATTTTGATCCTTTGACTTGTCTTGTAGATGAAGGTGTCTTTGATCATATAAGTATCGTGAATTCCCATGTCAATGTTTTCCCTTTCCTATCCGTGATCCCAAAGTACAAACACTTGCTATAGGGGAATAAGAGTGACATTTTAGCTTAAGGAGATCGTTAGATATTGGTTCTTAAGAGCAGTTGCCTTTAAAAAAGAATGCAGAAAAATAATTAAATATCTGTGACATGAGTCATAGTGAAACTACTTGTACAAAGGAAAGACAATCACTCTGTAAATTATAAGCTTCTCAGCAAAAGGATTTTCTACTTTCCCATGGGCAAGACAATGCTTAGGAACATACTGATTTTGTAAAAACTGAAGACTCTACTTCAGTAAGAAGTAAACCTTTAGTATTTCATTAAAGCCAAAAGTAAGCATCCAATGCAAGACAGGAAGGCAATACCTCAGTCTTATGCCTCTGCTCACTGTTCTCAAAATGGAAAGAGATCCCTTATTTCCTAGAGAATGCGTGGTGAGATTCATCCAGCCTGACTATGAGATTTCTAAATGTTACTGCCTAAACCTAAGTTAGTCGTGTAGAGTCATAGAATCCTTGAATCATAAAATATCTCAAGTTGAAAGGGTCCCATAAATATCACCAAGTCCAATGTTCTGCTCCTTGCAGGACTACCTGAAACTAACTCATATCACTAAGGGTGTCATCCAGACACTCCTGGTACTCTGACAGGCTTGGTGCCATGACCACGTCCCTGCAGGGCCTATTCCAGTGACTGACCACCCTCTCAGTGATTCCTCTGAGAGTTAGTGGAGAAAAACAGATGTAGACAGAAGGTGAATCATTGCATCTTCCGTTTTCATTATTTATTTTGCTCAACTTCCACACTTACCTAGCTAACCACAGTGAGCCATCCTTATTAACAGGACAGGCATCAGAAGCATCTGAAAAAAGAAAAACTCAAGAAAGGAACTAACCCTATTTTTTTGCACTAAAAGTACAGCAGCTCCCTTCTGTGCAGCTAAAGTTAGGCAAGATGACATTCATTCCTTATGTCCATCTCCTGACTTTTACTTTTGAATGTAATATGAGAACATTTCATCCCAAACTTGCATAGCCTCAGTTCTTTTTGAAAGCCTTGTAAGTAGGACTCAGAACCCAGCTTCTTATGTGATGACAAACAAACTGAAGGATCACACAGGACCAAAGGATCCTAAATGGAGATGGAAACAAATATATATAAAAAGCAATGTGTTTTATTTTGTCTAATAAATAGGGATGCGCATAATAAGGTGAAAAGTTTTATGTAGGGCACATGCTGTCCCTTCCTTACTCTTTAAACTACCAGTATTACGTGATACACATGAACAGAAAGCCAAATAATCGTGCCTGTTAGTGAAGCAGAGATGTCTCATAAGGATATGTATTCATACATTGTAATCAAACCAATGTTAATATATTCTAAACATAAAAAGGTTATAGACATCTCATCAGAGAACTCTGTCATTCAAACTCGTGAATAATCCTATTTACACCTGGCTTACAGAAATTAAAATTCATAACAAAAACTGTGTGATCATTTGCTTGTTTAATTAAAATTAAATACATGGCTCTGTGCTTCAAGCTACCTTACATGAACACTATAAAACTAAAAAAAAGAAAACTAAGTTCTTAAGCTAGCATCAACTGACCTGGTTGTTGTAGGTCAGATTCTGATCCCACGGGCTGAATATCTCTTCTGTCATCTGTGCAGATACAGAGATCAATGAAAATGTTAATGAATTTTTATTTTCAAAAGCATGCTGAAGATCAAGAGATGAGCATGTCACATTAAAAGTATACAGCATTTTTCTTTAAAAATTATATACTAAATAAGTTGTATTAAAATATTGCATTATTTTGAATAACACATATTTGTTCTATCAGTGTATTTTAAACCAGTATATGTTTAATTTACAGCTTATGTATTTAACAAAAAGGATGTTAATCAAATTCATAACAACTAAGCACCTACTTACAAGACCATAAAATTATTACTATCCTGACAGACACCACATTTTACCTGCCTTCTTTAATAGGTAGATGGCTTAAGTAGAGAAGAAAAAAGCAGAAACCCTAAAGCTACAGTTAGATTACAAAGTTCCTTGTATTCTTAAAACAGGCTTTCCTATATGATCTGAAATTTTCTTCCTTAAAAGTGTAGATGCCAAAGAGTCCATGTTGTTCAAAGACAAACAGGGAGGTTTTTCACTACCTAAAAGGTACCAAGAGGTACGTGTGCTCAACCCTCTTTGGCTGAGTATTGATCCTGTCACTCCATCCAATGATTTTATTAATTCAGCGGGGAAATGGGTTCCAGGTGCTCCTGGGCACGAGGGGGCTGAAGTTATAGCTCCTCATTCCCAGCAGTAGTTTTCCCCTGCCTCCTACCTTTCTCATGGATTAAAGAAATGCTCTGAAGCCAGAGCACCATCAAACTGAAAGCTGTGCAGGCAAAATGTTGCAGCTCAACCCTTCCCTCTCTAAAGAGGCAGCAGCAGGATTACATTATGACTGGTGCTGAGCAGTACAGCACAAACAGATACTTATACAAAGTCTGTACTGGACAGATTAATCTACTTTTCTATATTGACCCACGTTATTTCAATACTATATTTCTGATTAGTGGTTTGCATCAAAGATGTTTTGCAATCCCAGGACAAACGAGGGCATTATAACAAGGACATGTCTGTGAGGAGGTCTGATGACACAGTTTGTGTGTTCCTATAACATCCATCACCATGAAACCAGGGAAAAGGTACTGGCACCTCCAGAGCAGGAGTGGAATCAAGAGACCTGAAGCATGTGCTTAACTTTGCAAAACACTTTAGGCTTATCACCTGATACCCCTGTGTTTCTGTCATCCATCTATAAAACTGAACAACTGCTTCAGTACCACTCACCAGTGTGCTGTGAAGAATGAGCACAGCAGAAAACTCTGTGAAACAATGAGTAAGGGCTGGTTCTGCTGATGCCATTATGTGCTCCTGCCAATAGTATCTGTCAAATGCAGTTAGAATCATTGGGGTGCTCTTTTTATATGACACAGAAATGAGACCTAATGAAATTCATAGGAAAAAGCAGAGTTCCTGTTCACAATAGCTTCTCAATGAGAAACTCAGGTAAGGGGAACTAATGAAACTTTCTATTTTTACCTTTGAATTTAAAAGTGTAGAATTTTCCAGATCGCTAGCTGTTTACACCACTGCATTTCTCACTTGCTAATAGCAACACTTCTCCTCACTGAATCCAGGATAAATTCATGTAGTCAAGTAAGGAAAATAAAGTAGCTAATTTACTTCTGATATTTAACTTTGCATGAGCTATTTATGAGTAAAAAGTAAATGCAAGTACTGGTAATTTCTGTGTACTGCTCTAGCATGACCATTATGAACACTTGCTACAATTACATGAGAAAACCTGATTTTTACAAAGGCATTATTCTGTCATCATCTCTCTGTCTTCTGCAGTATTTGCAAATGTAAATTCATTTATCACTACATATATTAAATGTGCAGATTCACCCTGAACCTTTACATCAACTACTGTGCTAATTGTTTGATAAGAAATCAGCTGTCACAGATCAATGCACACAAGCCCCTCTCTCCACATCATGCAGTGTGCAGAAACATTAAAACGCACTGGAAGCCCCAGTTCTGTCAAAGGACAATTTTTTCTTGAGTAACATGTTTCATTTTGAATTCTCTTTAATGCCAGGCTTAGGTGATGAGAGATTCGTGGAAGTGATTTAGAATTCAATAAAATAAAGCTTCTATTAAATGACAATTAGAATGATGCCTCTGTGATGCAGCCTACCAAGTAGGCCAATAAGACAACAGGTTCTTAGAAAATGGCAACAGAAAAGCGTTGTTTCAGGGAATTCCTGTGCTTGCTTTTAAGTTTATTTTTAAAATAACTGCCTCTGGCATCCATCCTATATTAATTAATTGTTTGTTACGCCTGAAAGCTATCACGCTTTAATTCATAAGGAAATTTTCACTTCTGAACCTCCTTGCAGATTTAATTCCTCCTCAGAAATCCATTTTAATCAGCCAGAAAAGATAGATCTGGTTTTATTCTGGGAAACACCATACAAAGCACCTTTGATGTTACAGTTCTTTTTCCCAAGAATTAATAACCAATAAGGAGTTGTTTTATGGTGGGCCTTACAAACTCTGTAAATGATCAATTGTGACAATGACAAATGTTTTAATAGATCACTATGTTTCTTGCAGTAATCTGCAAAAGCTTCTACTCTTTGGTTTAACATCTATATGACACTTATTTTTAAAAAACAATAATTACTCATTAATCCTTTATTCAAAACCTTGGTATAAATTGCAAGCATGGAAGAGATACTTCTGTCAAAGTCACCTAAGAATTTTGTAAAAGTGTAAGTTAAATGGGTAAGTGGCTGAAGGGTCACATCATTTCAAAAGCCAGAGGTTCTCTCCAGACAGAGGCAGATCAGAAAATTGTTTTCTGGTCACAGATTGTGCTAATGGCTTAAAACAGTGCAAAAAACCCCACGCCAATCCGACTTCCTCTGTGATTACTTTAACCCCAATCCACATCCTTGAGTGCTTTGTACCCCTGAGATCTCATTGTGAAGATCCTTCTTTAATCGTTCCTGGTGAGAATGGAAATTCATCTGACCTCAGTAATCCTTTTCAGCTAGTGTTGAACAAATGTCTGCCCCTTCCTTTGCAGCATGAGGGATGTTACAGTGACCCCCCTGCACTAATGCTGAACTCCTAAGGGTCAGTGCTGCATTGTGTGGGTGGCAGAAGCCAAGGTAAATCCTAGAATTTAGTGCTGACGACTGGGTCTCATGCTGTGTGCCTATGACTTCTTTCCTTTTTTGCTAAGTACATGCTGAGGGCACACTAACTATTCCATGATTTGGGTTTACTTTAGCAATTTTAAATCTTTTGAAATCAGTGGGGAAATTCCTGTTCATTTCTGTAGTAGCAGAATTAGGACCTACAGGTCATCTAATAGGAAACATAAAAAGGAGACATGGCATGTAATTAGACATGTTTCTCTAGGGAAAAACAGTCCTCACATAATAGTATGTGCAGCTGTGACACCATGATCCTGCATGAAAAGGTTAAAATCAGTCCAGATAGTTCTTAATGTGATGTTTCCATCTTAGAACATCAGTCAGATATTTTTCAAGTAACTTCAGGCACAAACTATGCTGAAGTGAAAGCTTTGAACTGAAGCCATACTATTATTAAGGAATTGGAGTAGGTACAATGTCCCGGGAATGTGCAGACCTGTACCTAATGAAATTTTAATTTCATTACTTATCTGCTGAATTATCTGAGGCTGGGTCATCTCATTTCAATTCTCTGTATCTGTTTTAACTTCTGCACTTTACCTACAAAGATCTGTAGGTCTTAGGAACAGGGACCAGTTACGAATTGTCTCCCATGCAGTACCTTTGAGCACAAGAAGACACTAACAGAGTTCAATTTTTCCTAAGGTCTTTGAAAGTCACAACATAAGTATGTAATAATGACACAGTTCATAAAAGGAATGTAGAATATCAGTTTATTTTATTTAAGTAACTGTTTAAAAAATAGGTGGATACTTTTACTTATATTAAAATAAGGTTATTTAAGCATGTTTTCAGCAGTGGGAAAAGTTTGATTTGGTTGGGATCTGGTCTTGGTTAGCCAAATGCTGAACTGATTCTCTAGATTTGACATATCCTTTCCTGGTGTAAGAATAAATAAGGATGAAAAAATTTATTTTTGATCACTAAAACTCACACTAATTGTGCAGAGTGAAACTACCAGTTCTGCTCCATTTGTGAAAAAAGGGGCTAACAGAATAACATCAACCAAGGAAAGAAAAATAATTATCTTCTGACATTGTTGACCTCAAAGAAAAAACAAAAAAAAAAAACCCAAAAAACCTCCCCAGATTAAAAGACTGGAAGAAAGAGATCAAAACGTGTATTGATAGTGGTGTTTGAAGAGGGAGAGATCTGGATTTATATACAGTCCTTCATATGTCATTCAAAATCAAAGCAAGGTGGGACATGTTGAGGAGTTTGGAAGAGTGTGGGTATACACGAGACAGCCTCTTATTTTAAGGATTCTGCTGCCCACTTGAGAAGAGGGGCAACCTCCACCCTTGACAAAGAGGTGGCCTGCTTCCTTTGCTTTTCTAGCAGATGTTTTGACATCTCACAGACTGCAGAGCTACAGCTTTTTGTATTACACCAAATTCCTTAAAATTTGGGTTTATGATTTACTCTTTATACTGAGTACCATTGCCTCAAATATCCTTCTGATTTAAAAGTTGTTTTTTAAGATTGGGAAAATGAAGGCCAATTAGTTCCACTTTGTCAAGCATGAGTTATTCTAAGGCAGTTTAACAAGGCTATTTAAAGAGATGAAATATCCCAGTTTCACAGAGGAGCATGGCAGCTTTTCCCTTGGTCTTTTGGTGCTTAGGAACCTGCCTGTTAACTATTAATATCTAATGCAGGACGTCCAGTCTGTGCCAGAGTAACACCAGCCAAGAGAAGCCCTTCCCCCTCCTTCCTCACAAGTCCTTTAGTGTTTCCTCATTAGCACCCTGGAAAAGAGTCAGAGGTTTTAAACCCAAGGTGAAAGGAAACTCTGTTAACTCAGAAAATCACTCGGCTGCTTTGGGGTATTTCCTCAGGCAGATCCAGCCATGCATCAAGAGGGCAGCCTGGGGCTCCTGGCAGGCCTGAGGACCTCCCTCCCACTGCTGCCCCCAGTAACCTCAGCAACCCACTGGTGGGCCCCAGTGATGGGGTAGGGTTTCTGGCTTTCTGGCTTTCTGGCTGGCAGCTCTGCTGAAGGGTTTCCATGGCCACCCGCTCCACGGCCAGGCTCCTGGCCCAACCTTTGTGCTGCAGCCCAGCAGGATGGGCAGGGGCAGCCACTCCCTGTGCACCTGCCACCCATACCTTGCCATGGGCTCCCTCCCCACTTGTGCCCCATAAGCTCTGCCCCTGCATGCACACAGGTACATATTTCTCCTATTTTACCTATTTCTTCTTGTTTTGTTCTTTTTCTTTCCACAGGTTTTTAAAATTCAGCTTAAGAAAAGAAACCACGGTCTTATTTTTCCCAGCATTTCCAGGCTGCAAGGCTGGTTCCTGGAACAGCTAAGCCATCCCACAAAGAGTTAAAAAAATAAATGCCCCAAGCAAGGAAACAAACCAAATAACAAAAGACATTGTCTTGTGACTGAAGCAAACTCTTCGGAGTTTTGTGGACATTCCTCTGTGGACAGGTGGAACCCCAGCCCTTGACAGATCAGTGAGAGGATGGATGCAGAGGGCACTGTCCCCAGAGCTGTGCCACTCCGAGCTCCAGCATCCCCAGACTCCAACTGCCAGCCTTTGCTTGAAGTGGACACACAGGAACGGTGTTCCACAATGGGCAGCTGCCACATGCCTGCGGTCAAGGGGACTCACCAAGAACTACTCAGAGGCAGGTTTAACGCCTGATCTTTCACCCTCTCCTTACTTCCAGGGCTGATAGGTAATGCACTGAAATGTGGAGCCAGGCTACATCCCTATTAATCCCCCAGGGATGGGAAATCAGAGATCATTTTTGAATTGGAAATTGTGCCAACAGTCTTTTGAGGAGTAAATCTATCCTGAGCAAAACATAGAAAGAGAAATTTTTTTTCTGTCCTGCCAAGGGCCTAGTTTCAAGGAGGTTTCATTCTAGCTGTGCTTCATTTACAAAGTTACAGTTTTCAGTGGAGTACATTGTTTCAAAATAGTTATATGGCAAAAAAAGTCATATTTGTTTTGTATGTTTCCCTTTCATACAAAGGAGAACTAGCTCCATGTAATTTCTCCAGCTAGCAGTACTTTTTCAATACCACTTACTCTTTAAGTCATTCTGAGACCCATGAAAAATAACCGATTTTTTCCAAATTTTGTCAAAACCTGTTCTCTTATTTCTAAATATATGTGGCCCCAGACTTGCAAACTACTCTTTGTGCATACAGAGATCTGTGCAAAGCAGCTTGCAGGTTCACAGCTCAAACTGGAAATCTGGAAAAACTGGAAAAGGTGAACTGAATGGTAAGACTGACAGACTTTAAAGTATGTTTTTCATTGTCAATGCTATTATTACTGAAGAGTGCTCACACTGAGCGCCTTTTTACAAATAAGCAGTAATGCCTGCCCCGGGGAATTTCACCTTAAGCCTTTGCCTCTATAGCAGCTTTCATTCTGAGAACTCACTCGTTTAAGCATTCCCAAATTTGCTCTTGCACTCACAAACACATAGACAAGGAAATTGAGCCACAGAGAACTGAAGCATCTTCAACAAAAAACACAGAAGAGCTCTGAAAGACTGCCTTTAGGAAGCTTGGGTCTTAGGCACACGGATGCTGCTACTGCTCAGGAAGAACAGAGTCCAGCATGTTAGAGGTGCATAGCACAACTCTATATCACAGTCATGGACAGGAGACTATGGTCCTGGTCAATGGCAAGTTAAACATGAGTCAGCAGTGCCCTGGCAGCCAGAAGGGCCAAGCGTGTCCGGGGGGCATCAGGCACAGCATCGCCGGCCAGGCAAGGGAGGGGATTGTCCTGCTCTGCTCTGCACTGGGGTGGCCTCACCTCGAGTGCTGGGGGCAGTTTTGGATGCCACAATAGAAGAAGGACATTAAACTTTTGGAGAGTGTCCAAAGGAGGGCAACAAGGATGGTGAAGGGGCTAGAGCAGAAGCCATACAAGGAGGGGCTGAGGTCATTTGGCTGGAGGAGACTGACAAAAGACCTCATCACAATCTGAAACTTCCTCATGAGGGGAAGAGGAGGGGCAGGCACTGATGTCTCCTCTCTGGTGACCAGTGGCAAGACCCAAGGAAGCAATATGAAGCTGAGTCAGGGGAGGTTAAGTCTGGACATCAGGAAAAGGTTCTTCACCCAGAGGGTGGTTGGGCACTGGAACAGGCTCCCCAGGGAGGTGGTCACAGCACCAAATCTGTCAGAATTCAAGAAGCATTGGACAATGCTCTCAGGCACATGGTGTGACTTTTGGGGATGGTGCTGCTCAGGAGCTGGACTTCATTGATGCCTGTGGGTCCCTTCCAACTAAGGATATTCTGTGATTCTATCAGTGTGCTGAGCTCCCAGGGTGTGGGGCAGCAAACAGTGCCTTTCAAACACTGTTCAGGTTGGGGAGTCACACTTTCATATGGCACTGCCTCCCTGCCACACTCAAAGGACCTGCAGATCCTGCTCGTCTTGGCAGCCCTGGAAAATTTTAGCGTTCAAAACCCTTCTGTAATCAGTGTAAAAAGTCACACTTCTTTAAGAACAACCTTTATCATGTTCAGATTCTGTACATTTGAAATACATCCCTAGGCAGGTTTTTTTGGGTGTAAGTGGAAAGGTTTTAGTAGCAGGAAAGCTGCAGGGATGACTTCTGTAATAAGATACCAAAAGCTGTCCCCGTGATGGACAGAGCCAGTTGCATCAGGCCCCAAGATGGACCCACTACTGGCAAAAGCTGAGTCCATCGGCTTTGATAATATATTTAAGAAAAAGTAAAAAATGCTGCGTAGGAGCTGTGTGAGAGAGGTGTGAGAAAAATGTGAGAGAAATGAGCCTGTAGACACTTAGATCAGTGAAGAAGGAGGAGGTGCTTCAGGTGCCAAAGCAGATTCTCCTGCAGGCTGTGGAGGAAACCATGGTGAAACAGGCTGTATCCCTGGAGCTCATGGAGGACCATGATGCTGAAGACACTCACACAGACAGCCCGTGCTGCAACAGGCTCCTGGCAGGACCTCTGGCTCCCCAGGGGGACCCATGCTGGAGCAACCCATTCCTGAAGGACTGTGCCCTTTAGAAAGGACTCATGCTAAAGCAGTCTTGAAGAGCTGCAGTCTCCAAAGTGTTCCCATGCTGCTTCCCTATCATACAATGCAAACAGAATATTGAGGACTATATACATAAATCTATCTGCACTGTAGCTTCTGAACTGTGAAAAAATTTGTGGGTGGAGTGTGTGTGTGTGTTCCTGAAGGAAAACCTTTCCATACAATGCACTCAATGTCATGGGGCAAGCCAAGCCTCTTTAAAGCATCAAAACTGGAAGATTTTTATTTGTTTCTTGAGGAGGTACAAAAACCTTTGCTATCCTCTCACTGGCATTTCCACATCTACACAAAGCCAGGAGCATAGGTCACTGTGATGGGCACTAACTCAGTATTGAGTTACTGTCTGCGATTTCCAAACTTGCCTCTATGCACCAGAGACTCCTTTTATTCTCTCTGGGACAGAAACATAACAATTCTTAAAAGATGGGGCTGGAATTTACAACTCCCTGGACCTATGTTGTGTTACAACTGCCACTTTCTAAAGAGGCCTTACATTTCCCATAAAATCTCCTCACTTTACCACCTCAGCAAACAAGCAAGATCTGGGAGCTTTCATCTGGTAGTCTTTCTTGAAAAAGAGGTTACTATCAAAGCTCTCTGAACAAATTTCACAAGTTTAAGCTATTTATAACATTCCTCATTGTGATCTTAACAAGTAAAAAGAAAGAATATCTACAAACTTTCCCTGAAAGAAAGCACAGTGTGTCCTTGCAAGATGTTCCTGAAGAGAACAGCACGCAGCAACTTCTGACTGCAGCCTTGTGAGAACACAAAGGTGAATGTCATGGGCACCAGTTGTTCAGATTAAGAAACTCACAGGGATCATGCAATGACTATATAGACTCATTCTGCATTTGTAGAACATAGGCTTGAAGAGAACTGCTGAGATACCATGTCCAGTTCTCAATTGTCACAGGAAGCCATGACACTGTGAGACTTTTTAATGAAGTTTTGTCTTAGAACTTGTTTGGGTTTTTGCCCTCATGACTTCTAGAAGAAGGCTCCTCTACAGTCAGACTGCTCTGGCATATAAAAATCATCTTATAATTTCCTGCAGTTAATACTCTCATGGGTTTCTGCCAACATTATCCCTCAGGTCTGATAGCTCTCCTGTCTCCTCTCAGTTTTATAGAGAGCAATGATATCTTGCTGCAATGCAAGAAGAAGCTGCTTCTCTGCCCTCCACCTTCTCCTGCTCCTCCTCCAGCAATGAATGCAGATTAGAGACAAAAAAATCTCAAGGCCACTTGAATCATTCCATCTTCTTTCCTCTCACAGATTTATCACAAACAGTTGGCACATACAGTAGGCAGAAGCTTACTCTACACACAGATCTACCAACTTCCCTAAGGGAATGGCAGCCATGCTGGGATCAGCTGAGTATCACCACAATGAGCAGATGTTTGCTAGCAAAATATGCAAAAAGAGCCAACAACTGACAACTAAATGATAAGGAAAGTCACAGAGCTCAAGCCAGTTTCCAGGCCCAGTTGAATTTGCTAATCCAGAGAGCTCCTGGGATCAAGTGGAAGCCCATGCCTTAAAGCTAATCTCCTTTCTTGGGATGTTGTTCTTTATCAAGAGAAATGTGTTTTTATACGAATTGCAAAGGGCACATTTCCTGCATCATGTCTACTTCATCTCTCACTACCTTTTCAGACCAATGGAGGCATTCATTGCTTACTGCTGATCACAGCCAAAGATCTCTGAATGGGAGAGAGAAAGCTCTGCTGAGGATGGGAGCGAGAGATGGATGTGTGGGACTGCAGCAGTATGTGTCAGGCACCATAGACATAGAAGCATCAAAGACTCCTAAGACAAAGCTAGCAGCATCTGACTCCTGCACTTTGGCTTGAAAGACATGAGCCCGTGACCAGGAGTATTGATGAGTACATTCATTATTTTAATTAATAGTGAAAGCTGCTTCATCTCATGTGAGTAGGTTGATATTTTCCACTTAACAGGTAAAAAATATTATTTAAATGTTGTTAAAATTTTTTTGGGAATGATTGAAAAAAATTTAGTTTTATAGTGTTTTGGCACTTGTAGTGTTTTTTCTTTTGTACTTTTGCTCCTAAGAGAATTTAGCGCTTATAAAAGAAAGAGGTTGACAACCAAGGAAAGATATCTATTCTCTTCATTTGCAGACCAGGTACTTTGGGAGCATCTGGCTTTTGAAGATGACTATCCACTTTGAAGTTTGTCTTTTCTGTCAACAAAGTCAGCAGTTTTTCATTTCTGTCAGTGAAAATCTCGAGGTACTTTGAAGTTTTCTTATTCTGACATTTTAAGCAGCACTTTATATCTACATATTATAAAACACATCTTAAAAAAAAAAAACCAAAAACGTTCCCATGATTGTCTATGAGAATATTCAGTTTGGGTGTTTATTTTATTTCTGTTTTTCAGAGCAATGGCCCATTAAAAACATAGTCTGAAAGATAGGTGCCTGAAAAGCAATTTTGAGTTTTACCCATTGGAATGCAAACACCCCTTTAAATCTATATGGGAGCCTAATAAAGAAATTAATAATAACATCTGCAACACTTAGCAAGGGAATAAGAGAAAGAAGAACTAATATTAAAATTACAAGTAAATAAAACACCCTAACATGTTATGATAATTGAGAGAATGCTGTTGTACAAGCGCATTGATGTAAATTAGAAAAAGCAGAGAGTCATGTCTGTGGCTAAACCTAAGGTATCATGGCAGAAATTTATTTAACTGTAGCACATAAGATTACTCCCACTTATTCAAATTTAATATGGATTTCTTGAGGACAGGAAAACAGATATTTATCTTGGCTTCTAGTGATATTTAGGTCGTCAAAATTCATGTTAGCTAAGTCAAAGGAAAAGATATTTGTCTAAGAAAAAGTAGTTCATGTAAGAGATGAGAGATTGAGAATATAGGAAATTTCATTTAAACACGCAAAGCCTTCTTTTTTAATGTACAGTAGCTAAACATTGAAATTGGTTGCCCAGAGAAGTCCCCATTCTTGGAGATACTCAAACACCTGGATAATGGTGTATCTAACAGCATACACCAATACTGAAAGGGTCTGGACTGTTTCTTTCTTGGCATATCTACCCAAATAGTTGAGAATCGTGGCCCTGCTTTGTGGGAAAATTCATATTGCAGAAGTAAATTAGAAGCATTGCATGGTGGACTACAGATAGATGGTATTTAGGCTATAGATTATAGGTAGCCATAGACAGACAGCCTGTGTCTTTAAAATAGCAAACCTCTGAGGATGCTGCAGGCTGAGAGCAGTGTTCATCTGGCTACACGTGTGATCGCAGTACGGTGTGCTCCATTTCAAAAGCTCTGACTGCTATTAACAGATCACATTTGCTTGTCTTATGACTTACACACAAAAGCAGCCCAAGGATATTACAGGGTGTTGATCTGTCTGTGGAGGAGAAAAAGGGAATGACCAGTAATGCCAAGACATGAATAAAAATGGAAGGGGTAGTTCAGTGTATAGGTACCCAAATTTAATGGCATATCAGGGTCACTGAAATTCTCTAGATAAGATCAGAGCAGGAAATGAATGCAAGGCTTATGCCTGCACAAAGAGGCCATTCTTTGCAGAGATACAAGTATTACACAAAGTGAGTGGGCCAAGTTTGCCTCCCACATTTCTTTCATTACTCATACCTAACACCTGCTAGTTAACTAATATCCATTTTTCATACTGGCCTGCTCCAGTTCCACTAAACGTTAACGTCAGTAAAACAATCTCTCACTTCATGTTACCCTGCACAGATAAAAATGGTAGTGCTGCCAAAGTCATGCAACCTGAATTTAGAGGTACTTATCAAGTTTTGAAGAAAGATATACCCTATTCTCAACTCCTGATGGGAGAACAGTGTACTGGAAGCAAACAAACCTTCAAATAAGCAGAGTGGCAATTTTCCAGTTTGGGATCTAAGTAGAACACCAGACTTCATTAGCATTACACTTCCTCATGGAACAGTTATGATAAATGCAACATCACTTTTGTGCCTTGCCTGGAAAACATACAGCACTAAGCACACCTCAGCACTGAAATGACCTTTGATAGATCAGTAACTCAGAGGAACTGTTGTCTGGTTAATTATCACCACCGGTATCTACAGTAGAAGAGTATTATCAAAATCACCTGCACAATTATTGCATCAGCTTGCAATACCTTGGCAGATTGCAGCATGACCACATGTGGCTTTGGTCTGGAGACCTAACACTCTAAATCAACACTACCCTGATGACTTCAGGGAGGCTGCAGTGATTTACATTGCCTGAGAGTATAAATACATCAATCTAGAGAGACAGAAAAGGGACTGATTGCTATACATTCTATTTTATAGTATGGCATCATCTACTCTACAGCAGAAAGGAAATGGCTGATGAGGAATAGAAAAGGGTTCTATACACATCTGCATCTGCTGAATAGAAAAAACTGGAGGATACCCTCATAACCTTTACTTTCTAGTGTGGCCAAACAAAACGTGGTTAGACACATTTATTCTGTAGTCTCTAACCACACTGACAAGACCCTGATGAATAAGAATTGCCCCAAGCATAATATTCTCTTTTTTTCATTGTCAGTGACTCTCCACATAAGCTGTCTTTCATGCCCTAATTCTTTATGCCGGCCTGTGTGCATTCTGGGTTGTGGTGCTTTGACATGCTAATGAATTTTGCTGTACTGTTAATAGTTCAAAGCCACAGGACACCCGATGATATCATCATTACCAGCCTGTGTAAGGTTGTTTTGTCCTCTTGCCAAATGTTAGTCTAGCATTTTTTTCTGGGAAAAAATAACATGTCTATCTGAGAGGACAGGTAAGGGATATTTGTCATGACCCCTACATTATACTGACCTACATTGCTTCTGAAAACTAAGGCCCCTGACCTGTATGTTGGGAGGACAAGTTTAGCAAGGACATTCACTTCCCGCGAAGGGATTTCCTTTTAACTATTTTCTATTGCTTTCCAAATGAACTTTTTGCTGGGAAGAAGGGAGTGGAAGAAAATGTTTTTGCCAAATGTGAGTAGTGCAGGCACATTTAGTGCAAGTATTCCCAGGTAGCAGCATTACCAGCCCCTAACCTGGCAGAGCTGAAGGAATAGGGCAGCTTTTGTTACAGCCTATGTCTTTCCTTCAGAAACTGCCAGTGATCTCTGGGCAAGGTTTTGTTGTTCCCCTCCAGCAGTAAGACTGAGAGCATCATTTCATTTCACATGTACCAGACCCCCATATCAGTACTTTTAAGGCAGGTCTGAACTTTCAAAACAGTATATAATCATTAACATCAAACCCTACAGCTACTCACTGAGATGTTATTACCACTGTTTTCTATTAGGAAGGACAGGCAAGAGACTCTGCCCAGTGCCACACAGGCACTGCCACTTTGGCAGTCACACCTCCCAGACTATAT
This sequence comes from Orthonyx spaldingii, assembly GCA_013397795.1. Taxonomy (NCBI): domain Eukaryota; kingdom Metazoa; phylum Chordata; class Aves; order Passeriformes; family Orthonychidae; genus Orthonyx; species Orthonyx spaldingii. Next base: position 1,946,742 of record VZTJ01002354.1, on the reverse strand, counting down.
TCTTAATGTATTAATTTTATGGCGGACTCTGACATTGGAATAATATAAAACACATTTAGCACAAAGTCCCTGAGAAAACTCAATGAAATGCTTTGCTTTTCCTTGATTAGGAAAATAGATTCCTTCCGAAACAGATTTCTGATGGAGGTGGACACTTTTCTGTTCATTACAGGAACAGGTAAAAAGAAGCACTTGAAGGGGAAGGGATTTTCCCACCTACATTTAGGAATTCAGTGGCTACATGGAGTGCATCTGCGTCTCCTGGGTCCCATTCAGTTCACTTTCCCAGGTGTCATGTTGCTTTGTACCAACAGTCTTACTAGCTTGCCTCAGTACTGCAAGATCGAGACACAACTGAGGTGCCTCCTAAGATCGACAGCCCCACAGAAGTTTGTGATATTCAACATCACACAGAATTAAGCCATTAGTTTTAGATTCAGAGTTTGGTCTGTGTTTGCTCTTCAGGTTACTGTATAAAGAGTATGAAAGGCTCTCCCTGTACTTCCTGCAGAGCAAAGTGCCAGTCCAGAGTTCCTTAGCTGCACAGGAAAAAGTGACTTTTCTGGGCAAAGTACTAGAGCAAAATAACTCCCTGATATTTCCTTCCTCTTCTTATATCTCTCTATTTTCCAAAAGTACAAGATCCCAATGCTTCTCACTTCCTGAGATACAGTCACTTATTACCCCCAGGCATCCCAGCCCCATGCCATCTCACACCAGTTCCCTTTAGAAACCTCATACTTTCCATCACTGGTAAGGGAAGTGGTAAGGTAAGTGGTCCCTACTTATCTTTCCAGCATTGCTGTCATATCAGCGAAGAGGAGCAAAGGAAGAAATCCAAGTTTAGACCAGATCTTGTTCTTGTTTCTGATGTTATCCTGTCAAGAATGGGAAATCAGAGCAGAGTTGGCAGTGGAGGGATGGCATCTGCTTCCTCCTGTAGTCTTGGGGGATTGCTCAAGATACAGTCATTGTGCATATTGCTCCCAACCATCACGATACCCTCCTTTCACACCTACTTCTTCTCCCTAGGGGTGTCAGCCACACAGTATGAAGAGGGATGTGGATGCCTGTCTCTGTTCCTCAGTCCCACGCAGCTCATTCTGACCTTTTCCAGTGCAGGCAGTGGGATGCTGGCTGGTGCCAACCACTGGACAGCCCAGGCAGCAGCCAGTGTTATGGCTGGCTTTTACTGGGACAAATACTGAAACTTTCATTTCTTGTATTGTTCTCTATACTTACCTTCCTTTTTGTGTTGCATATTGGTAGTAGACCAGACATACCAAGTAGGTACTACTTGTAGAACCCATGGTCTTACCTAACTTAAAGCTCTTGAATAAAATTCATGAAGAAAAATTAAAATCTTATCCCATTTTATACTCATGCTCTATCTTTCACAAGCATGTTTTTCTGTTTTTCATTAACTGTATTATCACACTAGTGATGATTATTTAAAATAAAAGGTTTCATGCTAGTTGATGCAAATAAGTAGTGAGGACACAACAATATGAAAGCACCCATCTTTCTTAATACCGTAACTTTAAAAAGTCCCTGATTTTGACTATTGTCAAATGCCATTGGTTCTCTCTTGTAAATCTGAAGAGTGCCAAAACTGAGGACAAATGTAATGCTTCTGCTTATCAGGTACCTAGCAGGTATCTGTGGCATTTAGGTGCCAGAACCTGGATTTGGCCAGTCAGTCAGCTGCTGCTGTGGTCTCTATCTGCTCAGTATTTTCTGTATCAGGGGATTATTTCTTCTGACTTCCAATGGGTTTGCAGCTGTAAAGGTCACACTGCTGACTATGTCATTTTTATTTTCTTTTTGCTTTTATGACTTACCACACATGGCTGAGGAGGAGCAGAGCTTTTGTGAGCTCAAGATAACTTTCAGATGTTCTTTTTCTTGCGACTGCACTGTGGTATTGCTTGTAGGCTGTATAAGGTCCCTTCCCCAAAACATGCATGCAATGAGTTCCAGTGGTCGAAGGCTCTGGATGACAGCAACCTAAGGAGTCACAGCCATTGTCATGCCTTGTCTTGGCATCACAGCTGAAAGGTGTTGGAAATATGATGAGATATGTTCTTAATTACATATTTTAGATGCTTCTAGAATCTGTACTGATTCTCCTTTTTAATAGGAAAATTGACATCAGGTGGGGGCTACTGATCAAAGAAAAAAGAAAACATTGCAGCTCACAAATTTAAAATTTAAAAAAAAATTAAGGCATAATCTGAAAAGCTGGAGAAAAATAACTGTACTACTGATTCAAGGTCTTGGCTGTAATACAAGTTGTTCCTGGCTCCATATTACTTTTCAGTTTCAGGCAAAGAGGCCTTTGAGGTTTTTTTGCATTAGTAAAACCAGCATGTTTTTAAAAATAAATAATTCTGATGATGTGAGGTGTTGTTTTATCACTTCCATGACAATAATGATAGCAACAGTAAAAATTTATTTACCCTACTGAAACCTGACAGTAAGGCTATTGGCTCACATTAAAGATTCAACTAGCTCATGGAAGTCGGTGTTTAAGGAAGAGTGTAAGAATAGCACACACATTGCACCTCTCACGTTTCAGCAGTCCAGAGAAGCTCCTCATCAAAGAGTTGAAGTAACTGTCAGAGGTTTTATCTTTTACAGACTTGTGAAAAGAGCTCATCATTCAGAATCCAAAATACTCTAGAGCATGAGTTGCACTGTTTGGCTGTGTACTATATGGAAAGTACATCCTTTTGACTGCTTGAAATTGAACAGTGTTGAACATAACAAGTTCATTTAATAGGTATGATTCCTGAATTATGAGAAATGGTGAATAACACTCCATGCTTAATTTCTTATTGTCACTCAGACTTTGTAGACCCATATGACACTACCCCCATCCCCAAGCTGTTTTACTTCTGCTTTGAAGACACTTGGATGGTATATTCATTCCTAATAGAGATGCCATTTCTTTGATCTCTTCTGCTTCTTTTCTTTGACTCTTCCATACCCTTGTTGTGACAGTGATTTGAAGAGACGACAGTGTTGAAGGTGTAAGTCCATCATGAATTCTTTAGGCAATAGAACAAAGCTTTTTGTATTGTTTTTTATTTCCTTCCTAAGAATTCCTAGTTTTAAATAGTTCATTTGCTTCCTGTAAAAGGAAAAATGGCTGCATTACAAGAGTATCCAAGAACTCTGCCATGGTGAACACTGACACAAATAATCCATTACAATAATAGTGTCCTGATGGGTGGTGGGATGATGCGCTGTCTGAACTAATGACTAGAAGAGTTGCATTTCCCAGTTTAATGAGAAACAATGATGTAAGCAGACTTGACAGTTGTTTCCTGAGAGGCTGCCTGCCCCTTGTTGAAAGGCTTCCTTGCCTAATGTTTTAGAAAAGAGAGACGTCATTTATGTGGGTGTTTTCTTGCTCTGCAGGCAGCCAATTATTGCCTATCACATCTCACACAGCTGCTATTTTGCACACGCAAACCCAGGCGGATGTCACATCCTATTTTCACAGCTCCAGCTAATGAATTGAGGCAAATGTGGAAATCGCAATAGTCCAGGCCTTGCAGGTTGGGTCTGCATTGCCACCAATTACAGTATTCTCCCCTGTGCTATGGAAAAGCCTAACCATTAATGTAAGCATGTTGCTAATGTCCTACTGAGCAGCTAGGTAAGGATTACATGTGCAAATTCTTATCACTTTGAAGCTCTAGCCATATGTGGGGAAATTATGTCTATTTCCAAATACTGAATGTAGAAATTGGCTCAGCAGAATATTTTAAATTATTCATAGAGCTTAAAATGTACCGACTAAGGTTTTTGATCTGGGAGTACCTTGGTTTGTAATCACTGCACTGTACTCTGTAATCAAGTGCCTTTCACAGATACTTTCTTAAGGCCTTGATTATATGTCATCGGCCACTCTCCAGCTTTGACTGTGGGTGATGAAGTTCTTCCCATGTGTGCAATGCCAATAAATAACATTCTGCAACAGTATCTCTCAGTATGAAAGACCTCTTTCTCAAATTGTGCAGAAATGGCAAGCCAGGGACACTACTGACAGTCTACAATAATTGTCTGATAATTGACATGGATCTCAAATTCCTTTCTTTTCCAGAGTCAGTAGCTCAACATGAAATGAATATCAAAAGCTCAGCTTTTATTTCCAAACTTTCTAAGCAGTTCTTTGAGGGTTTTTCTAGCTCAGCATTTTTTTTTGGGCTGAGAGCTGATGCCACAAAGACAGCCCTTGTGGACCCACAGTTGCACAAAGGTTTGCAGGTGTTTCCATGCATAGCATCACCTCTGGAATGGGCAGTGACATGTTCTGTGGAACAGAAGGAATTGGGGATATCCCACACAGTCAGACTGGCAACAGGCTGGCTCAAGTGCAGCACTGGCAGATGCAGGGCCTTAGCACCCAAAGGGAGCTGGAGGGATCAGGGCCTTACAGGCTAAGTGTGCACACATTTAGAAGCCAATTTGTCCACAAATTTTAACTTCTGATCATTCCACAGGGACAATTAGAAATGAGTGGTTTAAGCTGTTATAATACACCCCAACTTGTACTGAATAAAGTACTGTCTCTGGAGGGCACTGGGATCCATTCAATATATGGGAACATCTGCCCTGCCTCAGACAGAGAAGCTAAATCATTTTCTATTTTGAACCACAATGGAAGTACAACCACCTGTAGTGAAGAAAACCACTTTCTGATTAGGTGCATAGGAAAAGTCCATTAATATATTTCCTCAGAGTCACGAGTGACTGAGGGTCTTTCTAGGCAATACCCAATATATTTCTCTCAAAGTTTTTACAGACATTTTTATAGATAATATTCACATATTCTGATTTGATCAGGAAATGAAAGTTGGCACAATGATGGATTTTTAGGCACTATCAAGATAGCATCAGTGTGCAGGGATTTTATTTCATTTTTTTCAAAAATATATTCCTTCTGTGCAGGGATTTTACCAAGTAGTACCAATGTTTTCCATGGCAAAATTAAATTTAAAGGGAGACAGATTATTTTATTGTCTGGCCCCACTGACTGAGTGATATAAAGAAAGCATTAGTTCAATTGTTATTACTGATAAAAATCACGTATTACATAAAAGCTCTCTCTACTGAGAAAATGTGATTCAAATCCTGTTTTTAAATACAGCAAAACAGGAAAGATCACTCAATCTTACCTGTAGGCATGTGCAGAGCCAATGTATCTAAGGAAGATGTGTGACTGAACGGTATTAGTGGTGCTCTGCTCTGATTTCATAAATTGTCTACTCAGTTTTCATAAACTCCATTCTCCCCAGTTCTAAGGGAATATGTCCATTCACTACCTTTGGATGTTTTTATTCTCTGAAAATTTATAGTACCGGATTACAACACTTATGTTTGCAAAATAAACCCTGTAAAAAAATACATTCTCCACATTTCTGATCTAACTTGTCTTTTTCATTACAAACCTTTTATTTCTTAAATACTAGGTCAGGGTCCATCTGAAAATCAGTTAGAAATCCCATTGGCTCTCAGGACATAGGATGGTACCAACTTTTGAACAGCCTTTTTTCCCTTTCTTGCATGGCCAATATATCAGTCAAACCACACTGATAATTTCATAGCTTATGTCATCAGGATCCATTGCATCTTCATTAGTGCAAGTAATAAGCAAAGCTTTGCAAAATTAGTTGAGTCATATTGTCTGAACTCTGAAGTAATTCAGTGGTGGATCGGGTTACAGGTTTGTGTTACCCAGGAGGAATAAGTGCACAGCAGGGACTTGTAGCTGCCCTCTGAAGCACCCGTGTGCTGTGGGAAGGTGCAACTCTCCTCATTAGGAGTCAGGAGTCTGGGACAGGCAGAAGAGTCACAACTATTCTTCTCCTTTTCTGACAACTGATGCACATCTCACAAATTATTATTTTGACCAGATTACGTAGGTCTTACATGGATAACTAGAGGTATACAGGGTAAGACCATATTAGCTGTGGTTATTGCACAGTTTATCACATGGGATTTGATCTTCGACTGATGTCAGTCTGCTCAGGCTCATTGAGGAAGTTAAGAAATGCTCACTGGTAGCAGTTGAGCAGCAGAAGTGTGCTGCACAAGATAAATAACTTCTTGTAGAAAATATTATGTGAATATCCCAAGCTATTTCCATGCCACAGCCATGAATATAGTTGGAAGAAATCAATGTTACAAAATAAAGGCAACACTGGCATGTTGTGCATTATTTGTGCATTTTATATCCAGTGAAAAACAGAAATTACTTGGAGTCCTGACCCTGTTAACTGAAGACATATGAATCCTGTCTGTCAGAACAAAGTATATAGCTTAGCCCAGGGAGAAGAAATTGTGCAGAATTCATCATTCTCGAGGGAACGGCACACTACAATGACACATTGCACAACCCAAGCACTTGAGAAGCTCTGCCTGGAAAAAGGCACCTGGTTCTTCAGTAGTAGCTACAACAAAGTTGTCCCAGGGTAAGTCATCCTCACTGACGTGAAGAGTGTGAGGTACATGGCTGATGGGGAAAACACTGTCATTTACAGACATATTGCACTGGTTTTATACCACAGACAGTATCACACACTGTCAAAACCAGCATCTGGTTTGCTTCACACAGGAGTGCTTCCAGAACTGTCCCCTTAAAGTGACAGAAAAGAGTAGATGGAATTGCTTCAAATCTCTCTGAAGTGAGAGTGAAATGCAATGACATTTGCAAGGATCCACCAAAGTAAGGCAACTGGTTAGGTCAGAACTTGAAGAAGGGCAGGCCTTGTCATGCCAAGGCTCAGCAAGCATATTGACAGTCATGCCAGAGAGGAAACCTTGAGAATACGGTCTAGTAACCATATTAAGTTATTATTGCAGAAGGGGACACAGACTCAATGACAGTGCCTCGTTTCTTGGCTTTTCTTTCTGTGATAACAGCCTCAATCACACACGCTGTCGCTTGGCATCACCATGTCCTTTGATAGCTGACATCCTGCTAAGCTATGGGTGAAGCTGACAGACTCACAGCCAAAGACTTAGAGAATATTCCCACTGCAGACCCTTTCTGCTTTTCCTGAGCTTTAAAATGTAGTTTTCACTCAGAGAAATGCTTGTAATATGAACAGGGTTTTTTTAATTTAAAAAAATCCTTGAATTTCTGTAAATGTTCACTCTACCGTGTAATTATATATATAGATGAACATTTACAGAAATATGGGGGAGTATGGATACGATGAAACACTAGTTTTCTGAAGATATTAGGGCAACATGATTTTTCTAAAAGCTCTTCTATGATAAGGTATATTCTGCTCTTGATGCTGGTTTCCATCAGGATGAAAGGCAGTCATGGATTCTGCTCTATTGGAAGGACGTCTGTCATACTTGATGGCACTGTTAAAAATTACACTTTTTTTTAAAATCTGCCATTTTTTGGAACAAAAACATGGTTTGAAACAAAGGCCTGTGGACAAAAAAATGCCCTAACCGTGCTTTACTGCTGCCATCTTCCGACTTGCAGGCTAAATTACAGGGGTTTCAAAGAAATTAGCTCAGACTGTTTTTTCCTAAAGTGCTTTCCAGTAAATGTCATTACACCAGTGATAAAATAGAATAGGATTACATATACGTGGCTTTGTCTTACAAAGGGGCCATGGCTGCACGAAGTACACTCGTATGCTCCAGAGACTCCAAGACAGGAAGGGAAGGATTTGAGTTTCATTCTGAATCTTGTTGTTTAGATGTGCTCCAATAAGAGCATGAAGCTACAAGGAAAGAGAGAGTCTTATGTCCTCTTTTACAATTCTTTTTATTAATAATTATGATCTAAAGTTACCTTCTTGGCCACATTTCTGAAAGAAACTGTGAATTCTAGTTGCTGATCATTCACCCTCCAAAAGCCTATTCTCCGTTAGGAGCATAATTACACAGTAAAACCAGCTCATCAGACAGAGAAGGAATTAAAAGAGAAGAAAAAATGATGAAAAACTGAAGTCCTCATACTACAAGGAGAGGAGAAATCCGTGGACTAATTACACCTATGTACTAGAGCTTCCAAGTAGTATTGACAGCTCAGATACCATTATAAGAGATGATATGAAATCTTGAGATAGGAGTAGTTGGTGTGGACTTCATATGAGTGGCATTACCTTGAAGTGTCTGTCACAAAGAGATCATGCAGTGGCGCAGATGGAAGCTTTCACGGTATCTATTTCCCACATCCTACTCAGACATTTGGACTCCTAATACTTAGGCTCTAAGAAGCCATCAGGCGATGAATTCAGCAAAAATCTGGGCCAGAGGTTGTGGCCAGATTACTCTCACCCCAGAATACTCGTTCCCCTCCTCAAGCAATGCTTGACTTGCAGTTACTTTGTATATGCCTGCCTTGCAGCAAGCTCAATTAATGTACAGTTCAGTGCAGTCTGCACTAATACTCTCCTTTGAACCGTATCTGCTGGAGCCTTGGAAGAAAGAGTGGCATGGGATTAATCTGTGCTTCTTAGCAAAGCAAAGCCTAAGGCACATTCCACCATAGCTGTGACCCAAAACCTATATAGAGCAGCTGATTTACTAAACAACCTCTAAAATATAATGTTTGCCTTGGAGATAAGAGGGGATGGTTTAGTTTTCATTTTAAAAATATTTACTTCAGCTATACTGTCAATAAAGTTGTACCAGCCTCAGTAATGAGACAAGGCAGCACATTAGACACCCAGCAGACTCCATTTAGAGACAGAACTGGTCCACTTCTAATTGCTCTTCTGTCCTATTCTCCCTGACAAAACCTAGGCTTCCCACTGATTTGATGCTGTTGAGTATCAGTACATGTTTACTGGTGTTTTGCACAAATTTATTTCTCAGAGGATGTTGTTCAACATCTGTTGTCATATGGTACCAGCTACAAGCTGTGGCTGGTTTCTGGCAAGTGGTCCAGACTACAGCCTCCCAGGGAATGTGGTTAAAGGAGGATGCTTCCTCTGGACACCTGATTACATCAAGCACGGGTTCTGTACCATTCATACCCATCAGACAAGTTATTTTAAGTACTGTTCTGACACTTCTGCTCCACTGTATTTTTAAGGCTCTCTTTTATATCCTATTTTTTCACTATGAGTTCCTTCCTCCTCACCTCTTCCGCCTTTCTCCTCTAACACATCAAATGCTTGCTCTCCTTTGTGTTCACATTCAATATCTGTCTAAACAGAAAAGGAAATTTTGTAGATAAGAAATCTATTCGTATTTAATTATTTCCTATCCTTTGTATGTCATCTTATAAACCTCATGAAGAAAAATAATCCCCTATGGAATGGTGCAGCCCTTGACAGCTCCCAATCCTGTTTGAAAACAGTGGATTTAGAGCTTCACACACTGTTAATTTCACAGTTAAGAACTGTGTAGAGATTTTGCAGGATGAGGGCTTAATTTTGCTGGAGATTCCTCTTAACTCCTTTGTTTAGCAGAAATCGGTTTCTACTTTCTTTTCTTTCCACACCAGTAAAATCTCTACTGAAGTAATAATCCCACGTGATTTACTGGTACTTTGGACTGATGCCAGCTTTGTTTTAATCCCAGCTGCTGTTTTATCCTCCGGGTATTTCAGTTCATAGCAAAGTGTACAGCACAGTCCCCAGAATCTCATGTGAGCACAGATTTTATTTTTATTCAGTCCTTTGTTTTGTCCCTCATGGCAGAGCTCTGCTGGGCCTCAAAGTTGACCAATTTGATTACATTTAAACTATCTTTAAACAGATGCATCCCCTGGGTGAAACTTCTTCCCTGATTAGTCTGGATGGAAAGCATCTGTTTTCCCTCTGGTAAAGAGAGTTCCTAAAATCAAAGCACAAACACAGGCACTGGTCATGTTTCGTGGCATTGGCTGAAGTCCAACAGGCATGTGGTACAGCAGTGAAACTTGAATTTGGGCAAGCTGACTCAAAGACAATAGCACAACCATCCTAAAAATGAAAAAAAAAACCAAGAGTAACACACCTACACAGTGATCTCAAGCTGCTGCAATGCTTTTGGCCTTGGTGATGGGGCTTGTATCAACACTGTGGTAAATGTCACAATCCAAAGCATATAAAATGCCTAAAACCAGAAGTATTATTAGTTGAGAGCTACTACCACTGTATTTACAGCAGTCCTGTGTTCCCTCCTATCCCCTTTCCTGCTTGGGGTCTTGGGGGTTCCACTCTTTTCCCTTCTAGTGTTGAAATGTGCCACAGTGGGAATGGATAGGGGATGCAGCCAGGTCCCACTCATCTCTTCCTGCCAGTGCTGTTCCCTGTAGGACTCCTTGGCATTCCTCCAAGGAAAGGCTATAGCAGAGCTGAGGTGACTTGTGATCTGGAGCCGTGGGAGAAGTGGGAAGGGGATACTTGGGGGTGTTCTGCCCTCCAAGAGGGGAAAATAACATCCTGATGCATGGTACAGCCCTATGCTAAGTTTGCCACAATGAGAAGATATTGCCTGGGGGCAGATCTTCTAAGGGAAATGGATGAATCGAGCCAACCCTTGGCTGTGGGTTTCATCTTGGAGGAAACCAGTTGGCTTACTCTGGAGATGCATCTGGAATTACAATCACATATGTATGATGTGAACTGTCTGTATGGGGCTGTGCAGATATACCCTAAACCTACATAATCTATTGAAGAGGGCACTATTGCAGAGCTGCAAACACTTCTGACTCCAACCTGTCCTTTCAAAGTCACTTTTCCTCTTCACCTCTGGTGACAGGCCAGTCTTCTCTCTTGCAGTGATCCTGTGACCCACAAAATTGGCTCTTTGCTCCTCAAATTCTCCTTTGTCAGGAGTGCACCCTCTCCCTGACCAGACAGAACAATCACCCCAAAATGAGCCCAGTTAGCTGATATGCTGGTGTGTTACAAGCTGGTGGCCATGGGGAGTGAGTGAGTGATGTGGCCCTGCTGCTGCGCACCAGAAGCTGTGTTGCTTATGAGGCACACGAGATAGTCAGTCCATTAGCAGACTGGCATCTTAATGGCCTGGTGACTTCCTAAGGACATGGACCTCATGTGGCCTCATGTGCATGGCTGAACCATCATGTGGGAGGTTCTGGAGGGGTCTGAGATCCATCTCCCTCTCACCAAGAAAATTTTAAACGTTTATGGGTAATAAAGTCTTACAAGCCACAGGCTTGATTACTAACCAAATCCCTTGCTCGGTCTTGTAGCTAGGAAACTGTAAGCTGGGGATTCTCCAGGGCACATGGCTTCAAGGGCTGATTTCTCCAAGGAGAGATAGGCATCAGGAGAAGAACCCACACACAGAGATGAAATTTCACCTGCTTTTCATTTTTCTTAATAGCAAGGTGTGTTTTGTATTTGTTACTTACTTCATGCAGATTTACTCCCATTTTTGTGTGATCCCTCAGAAGCTTTTTTCACTTGCAAACTATTATTGCCTGGTATTTGTCTCCTATGCTAGTGCTTTTAGTCTCCTTTTGCATCTATTTCCCTCCAGTGCTGAAGCAGTGAAGAGACAGGTTAGCACAGACCTCAGAGATGTGCAAACCTGGGAACCAACCAGTAATGCCTGCTCTGGCAGGAGACTGAGCTGCAAGGAAACTTTCAACACAAAAGTGTCATTTCAACATCACAGAACCATTACAGAGTGTCTCCAGAGCAAAGACTTCAAAACTCTTTCAGTGAGGCAGCATCATGATCACTAGAGGAGAGAGGAAGTCTGGGAGCAATGAGGCGAGATGTTAGTAGTCCTTTGCTGCAAAGCTTGGCCTCGGGGTCCTCCCCATTCTCTCAAAACATGAGACTGAAATTCTAGGTGTGGTGGAAACACACTGCGGTGGAGACAAACAATTTTTGGAAAAGAAACATAGTTTGTCCTTGCTGAAAGAAAGAGTTTTAAAGCAGTAGTAACTGCAAAAAATTATAAAGGGAAGCAAAAATAGTTTCAGTCAACTTAAAAGTGAACACATCCTCTTTCTTTTTGTCTGGATTGCTTTTTACAGAGTACCCTTGTGGGTTACATATTAGCAGGGAAAGCCTTAACATTGTCCAACAAGCATAATACTACTGGGCAACTCTGTGCATATTTTCCTAATATCCAACATGTTGGACACGCTCATGTTTTGCTGCTTGTCCTCAGCCTTATGTCCCCCTATAGCTATTCCCACCTGAATGTAAACATTCAAAAATCAAAAATCTTTAGATTAAAAAAAAAAATCCACCAGCATCAGGCTCTGAGGAGCATTGGGAGAGTTTCCACTGTGCACACACATCCATGGACACATACACTGTGTCTGAATAAATGCCTGCCACAATTAACCCAGAGCCAGATGTTGCTTTAGTGGTGATGGGGCATGTCAGGTCCTCTAGTCTATTTCGATTAGATACCACAGATCTTTGAACATTTAAATAAATCAAGATTATTTAGGAGAAAAACATGACAAAGTGTACATAAAAAAGGCCACACTGCAAATATCAGTTTTTCCAGTATTTGAAGTCTGATGGGGAAAGCTGAGTGAAGAGTCAGACTTATGAACCAGAGCAAATCTGCTGGAGGCTGCCAGTGCTCCTGTGACAGGTAACAGAGGGCTGGATCCAGGAAGGTTGTGTTAGTGTTGGTGTGTTTGGACTCCTCCCCATAGCATCCCAACAAGCAGGACAGTCTCCCTTGGAGGTGTTCCTGTCTGAGCTGATGGTTGCCTCTTGTTTAGCTGTTGCTGAAGCCTTCAGGATGGAGAAACCTGGAGGACTGGCACCCATGGGCCAGAGCCTACTCCATGCTCAGAAGCAAAGAAGCACTGCATGTGGTTTCTGGCCACACCAAAGAATTATCACACTACTTCAGATGAGATTCTGGGATGAAACAAGCACCTGTAATTCCATTTACTGATATCCATCATGTCTCAGAAACAGGCGCCAGGCTGAGAAGATGTACATTAAAGAGACACCCATTACATGACTCATACACATAATCACACTAATTTAATCAGATGCTAAGAAAAAAAAGCCAGAAATCATGCAAGGTTATTGTCCATGCCTTTCAGAGTAGCTCACTGAGCCCATGCTCCCTGGCACCTAGGGCTCTCAGATTGGGAGACAGATGGATTATGTAGATGAGAACAAATCACATGCCATGTAGCTGCAGGAAGACACAGATAGAATTTTCCCTGGAGCTGCTAGAATTAATAGATCAATGACAGTCATCATGGAAAACTCACTAAGTAAGATTTTGAGCTGAGAGATTCCAAAATGTTCGGGGAAAACAATATAGGACTGCAGGCATGTGATCTGTTTGCTGGGATACAACTCCTGAGTTTGAAATTATTGTGATTCCTTAAAATCAGCTTCCCTTTCATGGCTCTAAAATATTATCCAGACACTGAGTATGTGATGACTTGTGGAAAACCCTCTGCAAGTATATGCTTACGTATGTATTTACCTTGTGAGGATGAATCACTAAAGTGTGAATATCTTCTGAAGTGTTCTTCAAGGCTGCTGCCCTGGATCAGGAGTTAGGAAAGAAGAGGCAGCAGTGCTTATACGAAAGGGAATGTGGATCTCCATGACACTCTGGGAGGAATGAAAGTTTACATGTAATCTTTGACAGATGGGGATGTTAATGCTTTCATTTTATGGATAAAGAAGAGAGATATTAGATGATTGCTGTGTATTACAGAGTAGTAAAAGCTCTGTGATGAGGATAAAATTCTGGTCCTCCAGGGAGGAAATCTCTTTTCTCAAATTCAAGGGTAGAGCCTTTGTGAAATGGAGAGGGGAGGCAATAACAACACTGGCAGCACTCACTTTTGAGGCAGAACCCAGGAGTGAAATACAGGACAAGTATATAGAAATACAAAGATAGCAGGTCATAGAATACTGATATTTTAGTGAGATTCACAATTTTTAGGAACCTCAAAACTGTGGGTTTATAGACAAGGCTTAGCAAGAGCAATAAAACTTCATATGCATCCAAAACTACTTGAGATCACTTTCTGTGGTGCAACAAAATCCTGGAACACATCCACACAAGCACATGGTGTTAAATTAATCATTGTAATGATCTATGCCTTGGTCATTCATCTTTCTTCTTCCTTTCCCATCATTCCTCACTTCCTATCAGAACACAGTATGCTTCATGTTTAAATGACAAACTCTACAAAAAAAAGTTTGTAGAAATGTCAGGGGAGTTTACAGCCAGGATGTTTATGAGTATTCTCAATGTCAATTTATTTTTCCATTCATACCTTCTCTCCTGGAGTAATCGATGCTGCAAGAATGACTGACAACTAGTGGGTCTGAAGCCCTACTGTGAGGGAAATATGGCAAATTTGCAGTGTCTGTAGCAAAAAGGAAGCCAGTTCCAAGGGCTTTTAAAAGAGCATGAATTCCCCTTGAAATAACAGGCAGAAATGCACAGAAGAGGAAACAAACACTGGGGCAGGTCAGTGCTGTAGGCACTAAAGGTGCACATGGGTGTTGAAAAGAGGAAACTTAAGAAAATGCTAAGAGGGAAAGAGAAGAACAAAAGGTGTTTCTGGAGGTCACTGCTCATGTAAAGCAATTGCTAATGCCATGGCCAACACACCAGCAATCTCAGGAAGTTTATAGGATTTGATGCTGCTGTTCCAGAGTAATGAAATATTCTTGAAAGCAACGCCGCTGGCTGATCAGTTTGCTGGTGCTTCTCCTGCCCCTGCGGCAGTCCCAGCTGAGATCACCAAAGGCAAACCAGTCTCTGAAATCAGCTTTGTCAACCTGGTTTTGTTTGTGTACTTTGAAAATATTCCAAATCAGGTCAGGATTCAGTAGCAGTTCCTGGGATTTTAAAAAATGTTTTGTTAGAAGTGACCTACCAAGGAAAACAAAAAAAAAATTTGGCTTGTGCTCTTGCTTGTGCTTTTATTTCTATATAAAAATAAGGCATAAGAGGATTGGGACTGATTCTTGTAGCTCTAAAAGAAAAATATATTTGCAATGTCAGCTTTGGCTCTCACTATTTTTGCTGAAGAATGAAAGGATGTGTTATATAGGGCTTGCCCATGTCCTAGCTAAGATGGCAGAATTATTCAACCATCTAACATGAGTATATTTTCTCCTACATATTTGTAGACATTTCAATGAAACAGAATAAAAATCCCCAAAGGACATTAATAGTCTTAATGAAAAACTGTTACTGCTCTCAGCAAAGCAGATTTCATATGTATCTGTATTATGCCAGTTATCTAGCGAGTCTATTAGGACAAGCCCTGGAGTTATTATAAAAAGAAAGCAAGGGGATATTATTGGATAAAGAGGGAGAAACCTCTTAGGCCTGCTCCATGCAGCATAAACAAGGGAAGAAAGCAAACATAATTCTTGTTTCTCCTTGACAGGACACCCTTAGATGGAGCTCAAGATGTTTACTAGAGATGAGATATAGGGGAGAAAGTGGGTCAGAGCCTGAGAAAAGAAGGAAAGAAGAAGACGGTAATTTCCATTATGGTCTGAATTTAGACTTCTGTTGTCTTCACTTTTATACATGACTGACATAAACGATCCTATGGACTATTTACAGCTATTGTTGAAAAAAGGCATGGAGCCACAGCTGATGCACTGAGGTTGTCCAGAGTGAAATTCAACAGGATGTTGATCTTGCTGACAAATGGCAAGTAAAGCTGAATATTAAATGAAACGTTCATTAAAAAACTCCCAAAGCAAACAATAAATGTTCTATACATCTGGGCTGAATGTGATGAGAGCATGACAGCTGAAAGGCCACTGCACAAAAGACAAGCTGTAAAATGCTGTATGTCAACTGACTAACAAAAGCTCAAATGCAGAGTGCACAAAAGAAGAGAATTCAGAGGAAATCATAGATTTTAGTGTAAAATCTCTGTTCATGCATTTTAATGCTGAGAATTATATTTCAAAACATGAAATTAAGGCACTTCCCCTGATGGAACTACTTCCACAGTTTTCCTGCACCTCCTGTGCCAGAACACAGAGGGCCAAATTCTGCCTGTAGGTACAGGACTAGGTTACATCACTGAAATACTGCATGGTCTGTGGTTCTCCTTTATAATGGAGATCAACAGATAATGGCCAGGCTACCCTCATTTCTCCAGTTTCTTGCTTTTCAGGCAAGTTTACCGCCCATGAGCATAGCACAGGGCAGTCTGTCTGCAGCAGGACCACAGTAGCAGGATCATTGCAGCACTCCGCAGTTCTAAAACCAGATAACCCTGGACCTGAGGGGCAAAAGAAAAATCCCAGACAAGCTCAGCACTTCTTGGAAGACTGTCGAGATTATAGGGGGGAAAAAGAAAGTGGTCTGAGGATTAAGTGGACAAGACTGACCTAAGCTGAGAGAAGAATTTGGTCCAGCATAGATATTAAGTAAAATCCATTCTCCTGCAAGCCAAGAAGAGGCTGGATGTGTCTGGGGTACCACCAGAGAACTGCATTCTTCTAGATTTGCATTACTATTTATTTCTAAGCATAACCTGCTGATTCAAGCAGACATAGCACTTAGGCAGACTTAGCATTGCAGAGGTAAATAGTTGTATTTCCTCCACCCAATGGCATTCCCTTTGCATTCTCCTCCCTCCTGCTGTGCATTGCACCCTTGGCAATACAGAAGGCTGCCTGTGGCTTGGCAGGGCAGTTTCCCTCCAGAAAGTTGGGGAGAAGCAACAGCTCTGCAGAGCAACCAGGCAGAGCAGTCATCATGTTGGGGCCCATCACCCAGACACCCTTACAAGCCACTCCAGCAAAGCCTCTCCCACTCATCAGGTGCTCTTGTCAGGGGGACCAGCGTGGGACGGGAGCTGCCCCCAGGAAGCGGTTTAGCCCTCTCTGTGCACCTGGGCTGCCTATTCCTCTGCATGGCTTGCAAAGCACAAACAGCCAGGCCAGGATCGTGTCAAGTCATCCCATCCACTCCAGGCTGGACATCACAAGGGACAAGGGTAGAGTGTCATGACTCATTCCAGATTGTTCCTCAACAGCTGCTGGAAGATAATTGCAAGAGCTGCGCTATTTAAAAAAAGAAGTGGGAAGACTCATCTGGAAAGACTCAAGTCTCTTCCCAGCCTGATGTTCAGTACTGACCCTAAACACAAAACACGCTGCACAGAACTGCTACCTGTATACAAACTGCAGGAATGGGAATTTAGCCACAAGCAGGCAGATGAGCCCCAAACTAAGAAGGGTTTAACTAGATGGGCAATTTTTTCTGCATTCAGAAACTCTTTTTCCCCATTGCAAAATCTTTTACTAATTCCCCACCACACCTCTCTCTGCAGCCTCTGCCCGACAAGCCTTTGAACTCCTCCTCCACCCTCCGGAGACTTCTCCGGGTACACGCCTTGGATAAGGGAATGGGCGCAGGGTTCGTGCAGAGTGCAGGGCTCTAGCAGCATTAGGAGAGGGCAGCGGCATGGCCAGGCCCTTGGGCGGAGCATCCCTCAGGCAGTGACCGGCTTAGCAAGGCAGGAGACGGCAGCTTGGACACAGAACTGGTCTGCCCGCGTCTGCCATCCCTCCTGCCGTGCCAGCTGCCCAGAGTCAGCTCCCAGGGTCTGGCTCCTGGCCGCAGGGGAGGAAGGAAACACTGCCAAAAACATTCCCTGACACTTCCTTCTGGGCTGTGGGTGCCGTCTGCACTCTGCAGGGACACTTATTAATAAGGGTTTAATGCTTGAATGCGTTGGGCAAATCAGCTACAAGTCAAAATAGTTTTATACAAAAGGATGTTTTTCTGCCTTTGACAAGTAGGAGACACGGTGGCATGTGTGCTCTTCCTGCTCAGCTCAGAAACAGCAGCAGGAGCAGAGCTGGTGCATGGCAGGGCAGCATGGCATGGCAGCAGTGTGTTTCATTAACGTGGCATTAATGAATTCTGTGTGAAATTCTCTCAAAAATGCACTTGAAATGCATCAAAACTTAAAAAGAGACCAGACCACCAGCAGACTGTTGTGTGGACAAAGAAAGTATGTAGGATAACCTAGAGTTAGTGGTGCCAGTCCAAGGGTTACCACTCCTAGGTCTTACTCAAGGCACACTCATGCCAGAAGCTACTGAGTCACCTCCCTCAGGCTGTCTGGGGTGGAAGTTCCTATGCCCACAGGTCACCTCCTGCCAGATTCCTAATGCTGGCAAAGTTACTCTGTCATGCAACAGGGTCTTAATACCTGAGGTTTTTGTAGCCTTTACATCTAATGCAGTTGCTCTTCAATGGCTTGCAAGCTGAGTGAATACAGGCTCTAAGAAAAAATTATTTCCTTTGGTGGGAATGAGAAACTGAAGTCATGGCTGACAAGTCAAACAGTGGATACCACAATGCCCTGGGTCTCTGGTGGGACAGGTGAAATGGGGACATCAGTTTTTGTATGATAGTATCATCAATTTTTTTGATCCATGGCAAGTAGATTTGGCCTTTTACAAAATGGTATTTTCCTCATCTCCTACATGTTTTGTGGAGGGTTTCTGCAGTGTTCAGGAGAACCAAGACCTGTTGTAGAAATAAGTGTGATATCTCTAGTGACATTTGTGATTTGCATTACAGGTGATCAGTCACTAGATGAGAGAAAACTCATTTAGAGTTTTTAGACTGAGACCTGCTACAATCCTTGGCTGGCTACTGGCAGCTGCCTTGCAACAGACACCCCGTGTGCTGGGAGCTGCTCGGACAGACAGTGCCACCTGTAAAACCAGCAGTGAAGCCCTTAGGTCAAGGTGCTTTACATCAGCCATAGCCCTGAACAGAAAGGAGGTTTATACAAAGGCCAAAAAATAACGCATGTGGCAGGAGGGTGTTGTAAACACCTCTGACCTGGCTGAGTAATAACTTCTGTGGTCTTAGGGGTACCAAAGATTGGTGACATATTTCCCTAAAGGGAGGTCTCTGGAGAGGTATGGCAATGTTTTACATCATCTACAGCTGGCACTAATGTTAAGGAAAAGATTTATCAGAGAACAATTCCCAAACCAGTGCACTGATTCCCCTTTAGCCCTCTTACAAAGTGATTGCAGAGCTCCCAGGCACAGGGGAATAGCTCACATCTCTCAAACTGCTTCTAATTCAGTCCCAAGCTTTAATTTGCAGCAGCAGCTGAAGCTATCCAGGTTTCCCTCATTTGTGGGGCTTACAGCTGAGAGTGTCATTAATGTATTATGTCCCTGCACATCTTTACCCAAACCACCTGTGAGGGATGAGAGTGAAGTGAGACATCAGAGGAGATGCTGGTCAGCGTGGGATGCCCAGCTGCTTCCTTACGGATGAGTTGACCCATGACAGCGGCAGGAGCTGACAGGAGAGCACAGCACTGGAGATTAATTGCTTCTAATGAGCACCACTGCAGCCCACAGAAAAGGATGAACACAGGACTGCCTCAGAAACTACAGACTTTTAACCCTCTGTGGTGTGAGACCCCACATCAGAGATTTTTTGGGCACCACATTGACAGCCTGAAAGGGAGAGAGGATTTCTGCGTGGTGTGTTGCCCTCAGCAAGTGAAAAGGAGGGATCCCAGCTCACCTTGTTCGGCCGCAGCACTGTGCAAAACACTGGTCCCACCACAAGCTTCTAAACCCAGTGTAAATTTGTTTAAATCTCCCCTTTCAGGACAGACTTATTTTCTAATCTTGCTGCAGTCTCCCTGTTACCTCATCATTTATCCTGCTCTACTGCAGCAGCTCTGCCATCTAGGATTGCCCTCACTCCAATGTAAACTAAGAGTAACTCATGGAACTTCAGAAGTACTGTATTTACACCTCTGAGAAGGAGCCTAGGCTTGCATATTTGTCATATATCTGGAAGAGCTCTATGAAGAGACTCTCTCTCTCTCTCTCCCCCCCGCCCTGCTTTTTTGCTTCTCCCTTTCTGTAGCACTTTCTTTGTCAGTACATCTTTTAATAAAAAATTAAAAAACAAAACCCAGAAATAGAGCATTCCTGCCTTCAGGCAGCTATCTGGGGCATCCATGAAAATAGCAGCAATCACTGGGTAGCTCAGGGTTTAGATCAGGTCAGCAGCTCAAGGTCAGCTACCAGCTCTCTTTTAGGCAATTTCTGCAGGGTTCATCAAGTTTGCCATTGGGTCTGTTCAGGTTCATCAGGTCAGTGCACAGAAGCACACAAACTATTCCTGTGCCACCATCCCATTGAAAAATCTCCTCTAAACTTCTAGTGAAAGCAGGGAGAGGAGATAGCATGGCTTCCTACTCACAGGAGGAAATCTGTCAACCAGCAGGTATCAGATCCATTTGCAGTGCCTGCGCCCTGGCACTCGTGTCCAGGCTGGGCTTGGCTGCTGCCGTGCCGACTGGAGCATGGGAAGAGTTCTGTTGGGATGGAGCTGCCTGGGCTGGGAAGACCAGCCCTCTCAGTGGCTGTCCATCCACACTGACATGAAATAGAGGGAGAGAAGAAAATGAGCTGTAGGTTTCCCCAAAATGAGTATTTTCAGCCACAAGGAGCAGAGGGAAAAACAAGCAACTTGATCATTTGAGTTAAACCCAGGGAACTGTCTTAGCTGGAAAAAGAAACTGTGGAAGAAAAAATCGGTCATTGACTTGTGACAGTTTGGTGGAAAATCACTAAGGCTTTTCCAGGCTGTTTTCATGTCAGAACTGACCTAGTTTTTAAAATGCTGAAGAGGTGGGGGCGTACTGAGCTACAGAAGAACTAAACTATCCCAGGCCAAGCAGAACCATAAGCTGGGGGAATTTTTCTTAAGTCAGTCCAGACTGAATTTGTTGGGAAGCTGTAGATGGTGGATCTTGTTTTGTCTTTAGGAACATGGACAGAAGATCTTTTCTGGAGAGCCAAGCAGGAATGGGTGATGATCAGAAGCCCTACGGAGAGAGAGAGGCTGGGCACTGCATGAGCCACTCGACAGCTGGTTGTGGGCAGATATAGGTCACTTACAAACTGGTGAAAACTGAGCCCACTAATTAGGGCACCAAATCACTCACTAACCATAGAAAAGAGATCAGTCGGCTTTGTGACATGAAAAAACCTGAAGGCTTGAGCTGTGCTGTTTATTTGGGCACATTCACCGTCTCTATGATCAAAGACGCAAGGCTAAGAAATGGTTTTCTAGAAACCCTCAAGCTACAACTGTTCCAAACAACTTCACACAATTCAACAATTGCTCCATAAATCTTTCCTGAGGATTTTTGTCTTGAATAAGAGACTTGGCATTGTTTTTCTGAAAAAGGGGGGGGGGGGGG
>VZTJ01002354.1:1908680-1925503 GCA_013397795.1 Orthonyx spaldingii | reverse complement strand
TTCCACCTGGTTGCTTTTGTACTCTGAGACCATGTTTCATGGAATGACAGGAGCTGTAGTTTAGCTATTCCTTAACAGTTCTACTGAATATACCCTAAACTATATAAGCTAAAAAAGTATTCCATTTGGAATATGTATTTTTGGAATAATTTAAATCACATTTAAATAATGAAATATGCAAAAATAAATATTTTACTTATTTTATATACTTTTTTACAAATATAGGAATCATATTCACACACGTATAAGAACAATATTTTATTCCATTTCAATGCTTTAGTGTTGAAGTAATTCAACTCCAAGCTGTAATATATGTTTTTATAAGTAATATAATATAAAATTGTTCTTTACTCAAATAAAATTATGTATAAAATGACTATTTTACAATAGCTGAAGTCCTTTTTCTAGTGTTAAAATCCACATATCTTTGACTAGATCAGTTTACAGTGTTATGGTTTTGTATAAGAAACAGCTGCTCTAGAGCATCCTAAGCTCATTCTTATTGTAGAAGGTGGTAGTAAGAACAAAGCATACTGTTGCATACCATAGATTTCCTTAAAAAATGTCTCTTATAATACAGTTTCCAAGGAAAAAAAACACATGAAAATGTTACTTGTGAGAGGAGCTATGTAACGGAGCTTATTTCAGTTTGGTTTGGTTTTTTTTCCCCATGTATTACTAATAAAGAATGTGCTTTTAAGAAACTACAGGCTAACGTGTGGACACAGGAAAATGTCCTCCTACAATAAACAAGAATTCTCTCATTAGCAAACTGCTTGAGTGCTAGTATAAGGCCTTAGTGCAGCTGGCACAGTTCCTAAGAATGGAATTATTCATTGCCATAGTTACCCATGCTGGAAATATTACCCTGTGCAATCTTTGTAAACAAAGATCCTTTCACAACAGTGTAAAAATTAGAGCGCTTCAAGAAATTAAAGGAAATTATAAATTGAACAGAAGTTGAAGCTATGCCTTGTAAGCACTGTAGCTTTTCTAACACACGAGGGGTTCAAAAACCCTCTGCAGAGATCTGATCCTCTTCCAGCCTGAGCAACTTGTGAAGCCCTCACCCATCGCCACCAAGAGCAGGGTCAGAGCCTGAGAGCCAGAGTGCCTGTGCAGCACACAAGCCCTTCTGCATGTCACAGGTCCTCAGTGGAAGTGTGCTGTAAAAGTCACAAGGGGCTGGTCACAGCTGCAGCAGGGGAAGGTGAGAGGTGGGAACTTATCACATGTGTTGCCCATGGAGCTCTCCGGATGAAGGGTATCATGGAGCTAACTTGCGTCAAACCTTCAAGTCATGGGGGAGAGGGGTCCCTGGAGCTAGCACAAGCTTGGACAGAAACAGCAGACACAAACTGGGCTGCTCCCCTGCACCACAGCTTGAATAGGTGGAGCAGAAGATATTCCAACAAGTGACACTTGCACTGTGTGCAAATGCCCAGCAAGGAGATGGGTTGGTTCACACGCAAGCAGGCAGGAGGGGAGTGGGAGAAGCAGGACTAAAACTCAGGCATCCTTTGGTCCTGCAACTGCCTTTTCCACCTCAGGGTGGAAAGTCCACCTTTTCCTCAGGGTGGACTCAGTTTCTTCAGATGCCCATGCCTTCCTTCTGTCTGGTCTGTTGGCACGGTGGGGCTGTGGCTCCAGCACACACAACCTGGAGAGACTCTCATCCCACTGGTGGTCCACAGCAGAGTGCAAAGACATCCCAAATAAATCACTTGCAGTGGCACAAAATTTGAAGAATTTTTCCATGTGAAACCTTTGCCCTGGAAGTCTGACAATCCCCATTTAGAGGTAAAAAAAGCAAAGGGGTGTGGTTCTGCACTGAAGGTCACATGAGGACATCTGTGAAGGGATATCACAGCCTGACTCCAATTCTCTGACCTGTTCTGCAGCCATTCTCCTTCCTGAGCCATGTTAAAGAGCCCCACAACAGTGCCAGGGAGCCTGGAGAAGCCCTGCAGAAAAGCCCTAGGGAGGAAAGAGTCAGTTCAATGATGCAGAACAAGACAAGGAAACAGGCAGCCTATAAACCTCAGCAAAGTGGTCCTTACTTCTGCTAGGCAGCTGAGGCACAGCAGAGCATTAGTGACCTCACTGCATGGGAGCATTTCTGCAGCAGGGAGGTCTGACAGGCCACAGGAGCTGCAGGTTGGTAAACTCTGGAGGAAGCATAACTCATGCTCCTGCACATCATTCAACTGGAAAAAAACAGATGTGACAAGATAACATTGAAATGGAGCCCCAAGGGGGAAAGAGAAATTGGGGAGATTGTTAAGGACCCTGCTGCCATCTGGAAGGCAGGAAGAGGCAGGCATCTGTGAGAAAGTGGCATCTCAGGGGGCAGCCTGGGTGCTCACAGCTGGCACTGCAAGATGAAAGGATGGTGAGTAGATGATGGGCCTGCCCTGCCCTGGAAATCGAATCTGAGGGTGAAAGGAAGGTTGGTTTTCATTTTCCCAGGACTTTAGGGTATGTAGCAGAATCTAAAATAATCACCTCATGCTGTTTGTTGTCTTTGGCAGGAACAGTAACTTTGTGGCCCAAAGGGTTTAATTGAAGATACAAGTTGGGAAATGAGAACACATTGGGCTCTTGATTTGCTAACAGGAGTCTTTTGTGCTGTTTATTGGTTCAGAGCCATCTCCTAGGTCTTAACCCTTTACTCCTTAGTTGCCATGAAAACATGTGGTCTTGCTCGACTATGGTTTTTTTTTCAGGGGTAAGAACCGTTCTTTTTCAGCTTTCTCTAAGCTCGCATCATTGGTGCTAAATCTGGGGCATGGAGAGGGAAGAGAAGGCCTATGCCATGGTAACAGATGCCTTTGAATTAGTAACTGGTTTTCTAGTAACTGATATTTTCTGTAATTCAGCCCAATGAACACCAGCTTAACACTGGCCTTCTCTTATGGAAATGAAGGACAAAAGGCTTTTGCTTTTGGTTAGCCATGTAAATCCTCCGATGAAGCCTATTCTACCAGAAGGGTGGTAAAATGCTGTGCTATAAATAGAGCTGTGTGTTTGCCTGTGCTGAGGCAGAAATGTAAGGTTTCATAGCTCAGACTGGGGACTCTGGTGGTTTTCAGAGCCAGGGGCTGACATTTGCCTTTATGCTTGTGCTCTGATGTCTATTTTGTTTTCCGATACCGTCATTTATTTTAAATCGGTCTGAATACATTACATCTTGAGAAAGACTTAAGATCTGGCATAGACAACTTAACTTGTCTCTGTAATCTCGCCCAACTGTTTTTCTATAAAACATGAGGATTTATGGTGTTTTCTATCAGACCCTAGCAAGAAACCACAGGCAAATTTAACAGCATGTGGTGATGACAGACATAAATATGTTAAGCCCCCAAGAAAGCAGCAATAGGCAGCTCGGAGAAGGATGCAAGCACTATTTCTGCAGTTGCTGCATAGGAGCATTTCTTACTGATTTGAATGAAGCTGTTCAGACGCAGCAGCTGCGTAATCAGACACTAAATCTGGCATGATAATGACTGGATGTGATCTAATTGGGAGGATCAAAAACGTAATTAGTTAACAGGGGAAAAGAAGACATCTATAAGCAAAAGAGTAGTAGGGATGATTTCTTCACTGTAAGTGCTGCATTTTTGTGTAATTTGTTATCTGTCAGTAAACAAAATCTATTAGTGCAGAATGCGAAAGGTAGGAAGTCAGAGAAAGACAGATGTCGATTCAATATACCCCAAATGCAAAAACAGACCAAACCTAGCTAAATTCCTATCTGTCCCTATTTTTCCTTAAGAAATACTCAGAACAATCCTTTTGATTGTTTTCCACATTTTTCTGATCTTCTACATTACTTTAGTAGAACAGATGATTTTTTCATGTCCAGTTTAATTGTGATCAGTATCTTCACAACCATAATCAAAAGAAGGTTTTTCCCTACTCATATTTACTAAGACTTATTTGCCTTTATTTATTCAAATGTATTTTCTTGCAAAATTCGGCTGTGTTTTTGTCGTTACTGGTGAACAAATGGAGCTGGGCAGAAATGGAACAGATTTGTTTTACATGACATACATAATTTCTGTCCTTAAAATACTGTTAGTTCATGGTATTTTTGCTTTCTTTGCATTTTGCATGTCACCCTGCATGTTCCCAGCTCCATTCAAGGAGCTCAGCACCATTTGTTCCCACGCTAGCCTACAACTGAATATGCTCTTGAAGCACGTTGAGCCACATCAGTGCCCTGGAGGCATCCACCTCCCTGTGAAGCAAAAGAGGACACTGCTGTCTGCAAGGCTTCTGGCTGCCTCAGGTTTCACTGCCTCAACCTCTCCCACCACCTCCACGATTCTCTGCTCATTCAAGACCCCAGAGAATCTTTATTCAAGTCTCTTCTCTGCCCCAGGGACTTAAGAGTTTCAGGTGACACCAAGAGAAGACTGATGAGGCCAGAGGAAGAGCCTGTCCATGACTGCCACCATGACACGTGGGAGAGCAGACACATTCATGCGATGCTTTTGAGCCTGCCCAGTGCAAGCACTTAAGCGATAGTGAAATTTGATCATAAAACCTCAGGCCACAGGTTCTGAGCAGCAGCACCGCTGGGTGCAGCTGATTTGGTGGATATGACTTTAAAAATGTGGCACCTGCAGACTCCTGTAAGTCAGGAAATGAAGCAGTGGAAGAAGGACTCGGACCTCCATGGTCCAGGTCAACGCTCTGTCAGAAGGTACAAGCCTTCCCTTCCCTCTCTGGTGGCACCCTTGGCCCTAGGTCACCTCTCCCCAGCATTCACATGGGAGGCACTTTGTGGAGGGACTTTGCATAAGGACAAAGCACCAGCATGGGTCATTTGTTAGTCTTTGGAGTAGCTGCAGGGAATTACACTTAAGAGACTCATTGCATTTGTCTTAAGCGGGAAAATATACACATGATGATCAAGGACAAGTCTCCTTCATTAGTCAGAACAGGAGACCTTCTGTTCCCAAGGTCTAAGTGAATACCTGATCCAAGTGATAAGGGTCTTTGCAGAGCATAAACAGTGATGTCATTAGAGATGAAGCAGTTTCTTGGTCCTCAGCTGCCAAAGGAGCATCCATGGCTGCTGAAATAACCCTTTGAAGAACTTTGGAGCCTCCTTCCCATCCCCCTCAGGTCACTGTGGAATGGTTTTAATTGGAAGCAGATGTGCAATGTGGTAGGTAGGAGCAGGCATCTGCTTAATGTGAGCTCCTAGTAAACAACTCCTGTACAATGACTTTGAAAGGGAAAAATACCATGATTCAAGGGAAAGGATTTAAAATTAGACTAGTACTCACTCATGGTCAGTTGACTGGTCCATTAGACTTGCTGACACTCCTTACCAATTATTCAGAGTCAAGAATATTTGCTTTTTGTTGCTTGATAGATTTTGGATGGAGCATTCATCTTCCATGTATGGGCCACAGAGAGACTTCCAGGTCATCACTCCCATTGCAAACACTTTTCCAGTAAGGTGGACTTGAAAGTCATAGTGATGTACTGTTGGAAATGATCAATTTTGGTTTGAATCAAGAAGGGACTTTTAGCTCAGTATTGGAAACTTCACTTTGATTTCAAAAAGAATACTTGGGCCAAGTCTGATTTCAGGAGATTTCTCTTTTTTTTTTCTGTCGCAGTGGATCCGCCAGGTTACTGTCATCTGGATTTGTGGAAGGTGTTAACAGCTGCATCACACAGATTTACAGTTACCAAGTTTAATGAAGTTGCTGTACATTTGCCCCGCACTTCATTGAAATCCCTTTGTCCCCCAGTATCCCAGTAGCTATACTTGGACACAAGCAAGGTAATCACTAGGCAATCTGTGTGGCAGAGAATTTAAACCACAACTCTTCTGCTTTCAGATGCATAGGATAAAAGACAGGAATGTGCAATAGCAGACACAGACTGAGAAGGCCTGAATGTAAAACTGTTTGTGCACTAAATCACTGGGAAAACATTTCTTCAGCCTCATTTCAACTATTGGAAAGAGGAGTTATGCTTTTGTGAGCATGGGATCAATTGTGTCACCATGTCCTGCTCCTTACCAGCATTAATGAGCTTTTCATGCCTTTTGCTTTGTTGTTCCTTGAAAACTATTAAGCAGATTTTATTCCAGTTCTTGCTCTGGCTGACTCAATATATTCTGTGGGAGAACCTTTAGCTGTGCTACTTAACTCAGCGAAGTAAAATAAACTTAAGGATTAAAACTTGACTGGCACAGATGCTTTATGCAGGTTCAAAATGCAAGGAATTTAGAGAAAGTTGCAAACCAGAGGTTCTAATAAATGTAATTTGATAGTCATAGAAAGGAAGTGACATTTCAAAGGTAGGAAATGCACCGTACTGCAGTCTGCATTTTCTGTCACACCAAAACTGCAACTCCAAAGTCAATTTGTGCCAAAAGAACAAGCTTCCCTGCTTGCTTCTCAACCAGGAGAATCAGAAAACAAAGCTGATTTGAAAAACAAAATGAAACTCAAGTCAATTTCATTGTGTAAGTGGTTTAAAGGGAAAAAAAATCCCAAACCAAACAAAAACCACATGCTGATGAAACAGAAGACCAGAAGACCAAAACTGTCCTTTCTCAAAGTACTCCTTTAAGTAACAAATTCAGTTTAGCTATTCTATGATGTTATTAGTAAAAGTGCTAAAGGCATTTCTACATAAAAATGAAATTGCACACATGCCCAAATATTCTCTTTTATGCTATTTTGGTGACATAACTCCCTAATGTCTTGCTTTGAAAAGCCTAGTATTTTCCAGTGCACTGAATTGATTGGCTCTAACTTGAATATCAAAAAGTAACCTTCACGTTCATCAATGAAAAGTGACAACTGATTTTATTGACTGTTTTCATTATAACACATGACAGTGGGAATATTTTTCACTGTTAAGATTTTTGAATGGAAGAAAAGTGCAGTTAGTCTGAGTTCCTTACATTCATTAGAAGCAAGACTATTGAAACCATCAACATTTACAATGACACATAAGCAAACACCAGAATCAGTGCCAATAAATACACAGAGTACCAAAATAAATATTTACAGAATTAAAAATATAACAAACACTGATTAGTATATCCTTGTGAACTGCCAGGGAAGAAAGACACCTATTGCTGTCAGTTAGGTTGTAAATACATTAAGAATACAGTGATTCGAGGAGACACATACTCATCAAAGTTTGTAGAGGTGGAAAGGAGCAGAGTGTGTCTAACAGTCTGTTATAAAAACACCCCCTGGAATGTTGTGAGCTTTCATTAAGGAAAAGTTGGTGCACACAGACTCACCAGATTATTACCAAACCTTTTAGATGAGAAGAGCGGGGAGTTCTGGCTTTACTCACTCATTATCTCAAACAGGTCATATGCTACCTTACAGGAGGTAAGCTGACACAAAAAATACAAGGAAATATTGTAATTAACAGTGATCTGTCAGCTATATCACATCGTATAGAAACAGGCTGAGTGACTTCTAACAGGACACACATGTCCCCTTCAGCATGCAGGAAACACCAACAGCATTGGTTTGTCTGATGCAGTCCCTGCCACCCTTTCCTCAGGCACACTATGATGTTTAAGCAGAGTTGGGCTGTCATAAAAGACTAAAGCCAAGCTGTGTTTTCTGGGTTTATTGAATCTGTATTTTCCATCACCCACATTCATACCTCATCCCCCATTTCAACAGGACAACAAGATTCAACACCAGAACTTGTCTGAAACAGAGTCTACTAACAAACAGAGCAGGGAAAATTCAGATGGAGCCAGTTATGGGATCTTCACTCAATAAAAACTGACAGCCCTAACAGATTCACTGATTTCAGAGAGAATACTGGTGGAATGAGATATTGTTTAGCTGTTACAATTTCACCCATGGCAGAGGATTTACTTTAATTTTACAAAAACCAACAGCTTAACAGCTTTAGTCTTACTCCCCCTTTTGAAAAGCAGGATGATGTTGTTTAGTACTTGTTGGTGCTGCTGCACAATGTATTGTACACCTCCTCCCCACTTGTCCTTGGGCTGCAAGGGTGCAGCCAGGGCTCACCGCTCTGCCTAGGGCTTGGGTCTCTGCATCTTCCTGGCAGAATGAGGATGGAAGAGCAGTGAGATCAGTGCTGGGCTACAGGGGATTTGTGGACGTTTCTATGCTGAAACTGCTTTTAGAAACTAAGACACTGGGCACTGCTCAGGTGTTGATGAGAGCAGTCACACAGTAGTCCACCTGCAGGAGCACTGACTTCAGCACACCCAAACTCATAATGGCTCCTAACCCAGTGTAACACAGCAACCCGAGCATCAGTGCAAGAAAAAAAGGAGACAGATTTTTTTTAGGCATATATGTAACTCTCTTTTTCCACAAGGACAAGAGGCCCAGGCTTTGCTTTCTTCCCATCTCCCAGACACCCTGTCAGCCCTCCCACCCCAGCACAGCACCACCACCCTGCCTTTTCCTGCTGCTGTCCAGGGCTGACACCTCCACATGGCACCTTGCACTCCTCTGCTGGCAACACATGGCAGGGTCAGACAGCAAATTCTGCTGGTGACTTGGGGTACCTTCTCCCCCAGTCCACAGAGTGTAGGTGAGTTGGAACACACCTTCCCCTCTGCTGCCATTAACCTAGAATTCCATTGAAAGGTCAGCTTTAATTCAAAGCACATATAACCAATTTTCTTTTACGAGCACATTATGTTCAAAGCTCCCAATGCATTTGCATAAAAAGCCCATGGAAACAACCTGATACTGATTTAGCAACTGTTTTGATGCAACATCATCCAAAATAATAAAAATCTGTTAAAGATTTCACCATTCAGTCCCCACATACCTTCTCCCTAATGACACATTTAAAATGTGGCTGTGCAATAATTAAAGGGAGGCTTCATTAGTTACCATATCAAAAACATGAACAATGACAAAATAAGCAGGGAGTTTAGAGCTCTGGAAAGAATCTGGTCCTGTTTTTGCCATGAAGAGTTAAATTAAGGAAGGCAGTGATTGTGTTAGCTGTAATTTAAACATGCTGAGCACTGGAGTTATGTGCAGGAGTGCAGCTTGTTAAGATGAAAAACAATGGAAAGACATGTTTTGCATTCAGATCAGTGAAAACACTATCACAGGAATATAAAAGACTGCACAAACACCTGAATAATGTTAATCTCAAAAAAAAAAAAAAAAAAAAAGAGGAAGACTTGTTTAAGAAATACTTTCTATTTCCTTAAGATTAAAAGATTAAGGATCTCTGCCCGTTCTTACTGTAGTCATTGGAAGCTTTGCCACAGCAGAACTGGGCCATGGGAAGAGATTGTCCTGTTGGCAAATGCAAGTTTTCTAACTTGTGACCATAGCTGAATTAGCTTTTATTGCAGAGCATTGCTTGGATGGGATGTCAAAGTAGGCAAAGCAATCTTCTTTTAGCCATTGCTACAAGAAGCCTTTCAGCCTGGCAGTTTAAACTCCTTGCCCTGTGAGGTGGATAACCTTTTCCTCTCTGTACTACAACTTTGGCTCTATTTATTTAAGTATGTACAGAAAGGAAAAAGGAAAGCAGTTCTTACCAAAGATAAAGAAAATCTGGGCACAGTCTCCGTAACAAACAGCTCCTGGGCTTTCCTACAGGAGTGATCTGCTTCCTTGCTACATTTACTAAATTGTCCACAACAGGAAAGTGGAGGAATGTATTCCATGCTATGCAAAACATCACTCAACATACTCATCCATGCATATGAGATCACACAGCAGAGATCTCCATCTTAAATATCTTTGCTGCTTATTCTGAGGGGGATTTAATTTTTTAAAGACCAAGAAGTAGAAGCAAAGACCTTCTGAAGAGGAGGCATACTGGCAGCAGCTCCTCTTTTCTAGTTCTGGAAGGCTAGATCAAAAATCTGTTTCCCAAGCAACTGCAGTATGGCTGAGAAGGAATGAGAGACGTAGAGGGGGGGAAAAAAAAGGGCCCTAGGCAATAGTACTCACTGCTTTGGGTGGAGAAGCCTTCTAAGGCAAGGAGAGTTTTAACAACCTGCTTTTGCAGGAATAAAGGCCCCCATTATGTGGCTCAAGTGGTTATAGCTATTATTCCTTTGCATATGATAAGGTCTGCCATTTCTTTCTAGGACAGAATGGACCTAGGAAACACCAAATCAGTGCTGAATGTTCCTACCAGAGATGCTCACAGGGAAGACAAGATATGAACTAACGATGAGTAAAAAATTCCTGTGAGTTAAATTAAAAATAAGTTGTCCCCTGAAAACAAACAGCAAGACAGACTGAGATACCTCCTGCTCACAGTAAACAGCACGTGGACTCATGACAAGGGAATCCTATCATCCCATCCCTCCCATCCCTCAGTGGAAGGGAGGGATGTTCAGCAGGAACCAGTCCCAGGCCACTGGGGACAGCTGGCAGTGTATTCTCAGCACTGAATCTCAGAAGAGTCAGTTGTTGTCCAGTTCTGCTCGGACACGTGTGGTTATGTCATCATAATAAAAACATAAACAAAGGGGGAAAAAGAGAAAAGCCAAAATAAAACCCAAAAACAAACTCTGCAGAAGCTGCTGTGTAAACTCTGCCAAGACTAATTTCTGCAGTGTCTTTGAGTTGGTGACAATTTGTTTTTCTAAGACAGAAGCCCCAGCCTTTCATATCAGTAACTATGAAAATACATTTTCAGGCCACCTTACCTAGAATCCCCCGTTGTGGCTGTTGGATAACCATCTGTCTTGTAAGTGGCTATTGTTACTGTGATCTGTCCCTTTCATACCATTATCTTGCTGAAAAGCCTTTTCGGAAAGTAGTCCATTAGAGCAGGGAAAGAAAAACCTCGGTGCATGGCCACGCAGCAGAATCAATGGCTCCCTTTGATCTGCAAGCTCAGTCAGTACTACAAATTTAAGAAACAACAAGGTTTTGCTTTGCTAAGCAAAGCCTGTTAATTTGGCTCATCTGCACTCATAGCATCTTACTGAAAATGCCATCTGTATCAGATGTTTTAAGACTTTGGTGCAATATTCACTTAGCTTAGATAAATAATTTAGTAAGATTCATTAAAAAATAATCAGTGAATTAATTTTCATAGTATACATCTAGGCATGTAATTTTTAAAATTCAGTCCTCTACTACCCTGAATGGCAGTGAGGATATTCACAGTGGATGAAGAAAATGCTGGTTATTGATGGAATAAGACTGAACATAGTTTTTTCTTATTCTAGTCATGGAATTTCCTCTGAAATCTACTATGAGTGTTTGAGTCCTATTACTGTCAAGAGCAAAATGCATACGCACTACATGGAAAATAAGACCTTTTATGTCTGTTGCAGGCCACACATTTAGTACAGGAAACTTAGCTCCTATCATGACAAAACAAGTCAAAAACATAATTTCATGCTACTGAAAGGAAATCTTTTGTGCTGATATAAAGGACAGGAGTGTATACCACTGAAATCACTGTAGATAGCTATAAAACACTACACAATATATATATAAATCCTAAGAACATGTAAAATTTACCAGTAGGGACCTGAAAGTGCAAAGAGTACACATAACTAAATACCAAGTCCTGATCTATAAAATCCTTTATGAATGACATACAGCTGATAATTACAAAGCATCGTTCAGACCACCAAATAACAAATGAAACAAATAAAGCAAAATCATCTTTAAGAAAATCAAAACAATGACAGCATTGGGAATGTTATCTTTGGGACTCAGAACACCATTTCTACCTCAATACCTACCAAAGCCAAGGAAAATATATGCTTGAACAGGGTAACATAAATAAGAATGCAAGCTACCACAAAATGCCTCAGGACTATTACCTCTTTATGTCTCAGCCTTTAAATCCAGCAAGCCATTAACTGTTTGTTCTTAGGCATCTCACAGTATTTTGCAGGAATCTTTCTGGAATTATATATAGGTCTAAAGAAAGCCTTTGAACCTCCTTTCAATGATTGTTTTAGGCATTGTGTGGAGTTATATAAATATACTTGTATGAAAATTGAAAGCCCTAGCAAATATTATATCTTCTACTACCTCTTGAAATAAAAAACATAGATGACTTAAAGACAATAGTGAATTTTAGAAGTACAAAGTGAATTTGAACATTAAATTGTATCTTTACTTGCACACAACCATTACCCTGAATCAACGTCAGTATGTCGCAAGGATTCAAAATACTGACGCCCTACTACCAGCTACTTTCCCATTTTCCTTTTAAGGATATGATTGTCCTTAAAATATGCACATAGCAAGCAGCCAAACAAACCGCCAAGAGATTTGCAAAATGTACTCACACTGGGAATGTGACAGAAAGCTTGGGGGAGCGGCTGGGGAGCACCTGGCCTGGGCAGCTGCCCTCCCACCCACGCTCTGCTGCCAGCCCAGGGCTCCTCGCTCCAGGAGTTAAGCACCGAGGAGGAGGAGGCCACCCGCCACCATGCAGAGGATGGAGGAAAAACGTGGCAGAAAACAAAGGAGAGAGAGAGAAGAATGAAGGGAAGCCAAAGCATTTTAATGATGATTCGTGTTAGTGGTTATGCGAGAGGGAGTTAGTCTAGTGTCACACTATTGGTTTCTCAATACAGACATGCCACAATGCAAAAAACACACGTATGATGAATAATTTGACACACACAAGTCCTGTAGAGACGGCAGCTGGTACCTCCTAGTGAGTTTCAAGATGCACCACTCCTACTACCTGTACTCAGTGCTTCCAGTTTTTATGCTACTACCACCACATCCTCCCTCCCTCTCAACTTCCAGTACCCTATAGAATCTCTCAGTACAATTTGTCCTTAGAACATAACGGGGAATTATGATTTTTCTGCAGAGTTCTCATGCAAGGAAGGATGCATTCCTTACAGTCAAACAAAAACAAGAGAACATGAAAAGGAATGTCATGTTTAGGGCTGAGGAGCAGGATAATATTCTGTGTTCTGTACATACATCCTTTTGAGGGTGTTTCAGCTTTGACTTTCTAAAATGCACAAGTAGAGTCAGACCAAATGCAAATCCCTTTCTCAGGCAAAGGAAACCATGGCCAGTGTGTTTGGAGGCCAATGTGGAGCACACCCGGCAATGCTGTGCGTGGGAATGCTCACACGAGTGTGAGTGTGCACGGGGAGCGCCCTCGCTGGCGCACGGACCCTGCCGGGAGCTGTGTGCTCACTACACATGCATATGTACAGCACGCCTGTGGGAGTGGGCATACAGGAAACCACACACATACACGGCAGAAAGAAAACATAAAATAATCCTCTTTGAAGTGTATTAAGATTCTTAAACCATAAAAACAGGGGCTGGTCAGAAAAACTAACACTTTCACTGGGGTGCTGCAACTCGGTATTAAATTCTGCAGCAATTTCCAGACTAGATGCCAATTTCACCTTTGTGACTTTAAGGTCATTTCCCCAGTGAACCATGAATCACGGATATACATATATACAACTCTTATTATGATATTTCCTGGCTTTTTATGGTTTTCCCATAACCTTAATATCCTTCAAATGTATATTCTGTATATTTATTTTCCTTTTTTTTTCCTTTCGATTTAAGAGACAATAAAACCAACTGCTATGTAAGATCAGACCCCTTAGTTGCAATGATGTGAATTTAGGATTCTCTGCATAATATAGACATGTATATTTTTAAAATGTATATTATTTTTCCGATACACTGGAGCATATATTTTATATTAACTGTGGTCTGATGATTAAATACTTATATCAAAATATTTTGTAAATACATAACATTTACCTTTAGACTTCAGTGATTTTTAGAGCTTTTTCAGTGTATCATAAAAATATGTCCTCAGGCACATTAAAACCCTATTATATTTCTTTGAAATGTTGCCAATGCCCATGTACAGTAGCCACTATTCAAAAATGTCATGGCCATTAATACATTTCTCCTAAGATCCAAGCTCATCAAACCATTTTATGTACCACTAGCTTACCATATTTTTTTCTCTCTTAAAGTAAAATTATTCTGACATTATTGAGAATGAAAATAAAAAGCAATGAGAACCCAAATTTTCTTTAAATAGTCAAAAACTAATTTTATATTTTTTAAAAAATAATACTTAAAAAACACGTTTCTTTGCTGGGTTCCTTCTTGGTAAGGTTTAAGCCCAGAGCAAATTTGTCTAAACCCCTGAAAATAGAGGTTTGCAGTGGCAATGCTGTCAGAACATCAGCTCTGAGCCATGGAATGTACCACTGGAATAAAATCAGCACTTCAGACTTACTTATCTGGGGATGCATGAGCCCATACAAACCAGAGTTTTTCTCTAATTTAAGGTACTTACACAAAGTTCTATCATTTTAGAACTGTAAAATTATCTACCTATAAAAACTAACTCTTGCTTAAACTCTAGATAATAAGGACAGGTGGGTTTTTTTAATATATATAAAAAATTTGCTAAAACACGTATATATTTACACACAGCGAGCAAGTTATTGTATAAATGTGGACAGTGTGTATATATTGGCATTTAGTAAAATGTTTCCCTGAACCTGATTGTATGCATTATCGGACGAGTATTGATGTAAACATCTGAACCTACATCAGGTGTCTCTGTTACCCATTTACATTAGACCAGATCAAAACCAACCAGACAGACAGACAAACGAAAATATGTTTTCCTGTTAGACAAGTCCACCTAATTCCTTAGTTTTATCTCCTGCACACAAGTCAATCAAGTCTGCTGCTGAGCAGTGTTCTCGTTCCTACAGCAGGTAAAATACCTGTTAGGTGGGTTGCTTTCTGCTTGGCATTTTTTCCAACATCTTGTAGAGCAAACATCATTTCCAGAGACAGCCAGGCACCCACCCTCTACTCCTCCCCGAGAAATGATTAAAAGATAAGTGTATTGGAGAACCTCTCACGTCGCTCCTTTTGTAACTCTGTTCCCTTGAAGAACTCATGACACTGCTTTGTACGAGGAAAGATGGTCATAATCCAAGTCCTGCTTCCAGAAAGGCATGTAAAAATGAACCTTCTCAGTGTTTAGTGTTGCAGAAAAAAGATACAAATGTAAAAAAAAGTGCTCAAAAAGAAGTTGACTTTTTATATTCAGCCATACAGTTTAGTTAGTAAGAAGAGACTCAGAAGTGCAGGCCCACAGAGTACAGTGAAGGAAGCCTTTTAGGTGATTTTCTTCAGGTGATGCAAAACGAATTCATTATCTATGGTCTCCTATGCAGACTTTCCCACACTGACTTCATTCTCTGTCTTTGTCTCCACCTCTTACCCAACTACTTTTTGGCACTGTCCTGGTACGTGGCAGTTTTCACTGTTGTCCCTGCTACGCCCCTGTTACTGACCCGGCGTACCAGTACTTTGGAGACGGGGATTTTTGTTCTGTGCATCTCACTTTTGGCCAGGTGATGGTGTGTGACGTGATGGCTGTTACTGACATCTGCTCCATGGCTGGCAGGATGTGACGAAAGGTGTTTAATGCTGATGGGTATCTTGGAATCTTTCGCTGTGCTTGAGGGTGTCTTCAGTGAGCTCACGGTGGTTATTGGAGACATGGGCTTGGAGCGTGGCACACTGGGGACTTCCTCGTTCATAGGCCCCGCTGGTGGGTTCTCATCCGACTCAGCATAGAGGTCATAGAGAGCATCCCCACTGTAGCTATCCCTGGGAATGGTTTCCTTCTGGATGCTTGTGGAACTATCATCCTCGGGACCAGGGGTGGTGGAATCCCAGTAGCCCTCATCGCTGTTTGGGACACCCTCATGCTGCTCCTTTTCCCTGCCCTTCTGCTCCTCTTTGTGGTTCAGGTGAATGGCAATCTGGTGGAGGCCACCACGTTTCACCACCACCCTATTCTGGGCCCCCTCAGTACCTCGGGTTTCCTTCAACCCCTCGGGCTTCTTTGCCCCTCCTCCGCTTCCTCCTCCTAGTGTCTGAGTCTCGTCTGTCTGTGACAGCATATCCCAGAACTCCTGCAGGCAGGTGTCATCCACCTGATCGGGACTGGCCATCTCCTCCCCTCCTCCCTGGTAGGCCACCATGGTGGGGTGCTTCTTGGTGGCACCCAGCTTGCTGGGACCGGGGGTGCTCTTCTCGCAGACGCCACTCCCGCCGCCCACATCCTCCTCATGGTCCGCAATAATATCTCCGCAGCCTGTAAGAGAGTCAAAGCTTTTCAGTGAAGTCACGTCAGCAAACATCAAACAAATACGATCAATCGATTGCTCTGAGGGTGGATCAACAGAGGAAGGGTCAGGGGCGGCTGCCGTCTCTTGACCGCTATCACAGTGAGGTTCAACAGGGGGGATAGTCGTTATTGGAATGTCACCTGTTATCGCCGCATCCTTCGCGGTCCCAACCTCTCCGGCGGCCGGCTCCGGTCGCTGGCGGCTGAACTCTTCGGGCGGCCGCACGGCGGCGGGCGGCTCCTCCCGGGGCGGGGGGCTGCTGGCCCGCGGCTCCGCGCCGACCGCTCCGGGCTCCTCGGCCGCGGCGGGCGCGTCGCCGCTGCGCTTCTCCCGCGACGGCTCCGGCCCGGCGTCTCCCGCGCCGCTCGGGCTCTCAGACAAAGGTTTCGGCGTCTCCTCCTTGATGCACTCAAGGCTGGCGGTCAGCGACCCCGGCATGATAAGGCCGGACGGGATGTCCGAGGTTTCCCCCCTCTCCTCCTTGCCGTTTTTGTCCTTTTTGTGCCACCGCATGCTGCTGAAGATCCCCTTCAGCCCCCTCTTTTGTCTGCCGCCGGCCCGCGGCTCCGCGCCCTCCGCCTGCCTGCCGTTCTTCCTCAGCAGCGAGGAGAAGCGGTGCGACTTGGCCACCGCGCTGGCGGCGGGGGCGCCGCGGCCGCCCGCCGGG
>VZTJ01002354.1:1851667-1908628 GCA_013397795.1 Orthonyx spaldingii | reverse complement strand
TCGCGGCTCTGCGGCTCGCCGCCGCCCGGTTCCTCCTTCTTGCTGCTCTCCAGCACGGCGTCGGCCAAGCCGTCGTGCGTCCGGCTCCGCACCATCCCCGGCCTGCCGGCTGCCTTCCCCTCCCCGCCTCTGCTCCGCACCCCGAAGATGCTCGGCATGGTGCCGCCGGACTTCCTCCTCCTGAAGAGCTTGAAGGCGGTTTTGTTAATCCTCCCCGACGGCTGCTCGGCGGCCGGAGGCTCGGCACAGTCGCAGTGCGAGTCCATTTCTGCCTCTGCCGCTGCTGCCGCCGCCGCCGCGGCTTCCCCTGCGCCGCGGCGCGCGGTGCGATCCCTCACTGACAGCCCCGCCGCCGCCGCCCGCCCGTCTCCATGGCAACCCGGCGGAGGGAGGCAGGGAAGGATGGAGGGAGGGGGGATAAGCCGCTTTCCCTCCGCTGCCGCCGCGGGCCCGCGCCAGGCGCCCGCCACCGCCCGTTCCGCGCCGCCCCCCGCCCCGCGGCCCTTACAT
Source organism: Orthonyx spaldingii (assembly GCA_013397795.1). Lineage (NCBI taxonomy): Eukaryota > Metazoa > Chordata > Aves > Passeriformes > Orthonychidae > Orthonyx > Orthonyx spaldingii. The sequence goes on along the minus strand of VZTJ01002354.1, from coordinate 1,908,118 downwards.
AACGCGGCCCCTGCCCGCCGCCCCGCGCCGCCTCTCCCACGCACAGCCGGGCTCTCGGGTGCCCCGCAGGGTGCCGCGCCCCGGCGGGCAGAGCTCGGCTTTTATTTATGAGCGCGTTCCGCATCGCCGCCGTGTCCTGCCAGCACGGCCGCACCGCGCTCTGGGCCGCGGGCACTGCGTGGCTGAAGCCGCGAGTTGGGGGATGCTGCGAAGCGCTCGCAGCGCCGACAGAAAGCGGGGCCCGGCGGCGCTGAGGGGTGGTGGCGGTCTGCAGGTGCCGGTGCACCACACGGCAGGGACAGACGGGTGGGAAAATGGGACATGCAGACCGAACTCGGTACGTAAATACTCCCGGGGGCAGAGGCAAATAATGCTAAGTTCTCCCCCCCGCCCCGTAGCTTTCCCATCTTCCACCTCACCAGGACGACTCGCACCGTCCCCGTGTCCCTCTTGCTCCGCAGTGCCCGGGGCCACATGTGCCCACTGCCGAAGACCAGAGGGGAGCAGTGGTACAAGCTGGGGCACAGCCCAGCCCTCACCCCAGTCGTCTCCCCCGCCATGAAGGGGGAGCACGGTGGCAGCCCCCACACAAACCTTTTCCCGGCCCCTGTGTCCACTGTGCACGGTCATGGCACCCAGATCGTGCCCATGTCCAATTGCCACCAGGGAGGGTGGCCAGGAATACATTCACATCAGGGTGACTGCTGTCACCCTAATCACAGAACTCCTAACTGGCTGCAAATCTATCCCAGGTGAGAATCGAAACGAATAGAATAGAGCAGTTCTGTTGGAAGGAACCTACAGCGATCATCCAGCCCAACTGCCTGACCTAATGGCTGAAAGCACCTTGTCCACGTGCCTCTTAAACACTGACAGACTTGGGGCATCAACCACCTCTTCAGAAAGCCTGTTTGAGTGTTTACCACCCCCTCAGCAAAGAAATGCTTCCTAATGTCCAGTCTGAACCTCCCCTGGTGCAGCTTTGGATCATTCCCATGCATCCTGTCACTGGACACCAGGGGAAAAGGCTCAACACCTCCCTCTCCACTTCCCCTTCTCAGGGAGCTGTGGAGAGCAGAGAGGTCGCTTCTCAGTCTCATTTTCTCCAAACTAGACAAACTTGGCCAAACTAACCCGCCCTGGGCTCCAGACTCCCTGAACATCTGGCTCGCTCTCTCAGCTGGGTTATTCCAGCTTGGGGCAGTGCTCTGCACCAGAGCTGCAGAGCAGACCTGCTTTCACTCAGAGCTGTAACAGTGCCCATGCCCTGGCAGCCTGGCTGTGCCACACAGCACTAGCCTGGGCTCCTCAATACAGAAACACTTGTCTGTGTTTAAGCTCTAAATGCAAGTGAGTAGCACTAAAGAGAGGTCGTGTGTGGGCCCCACTGGCATGGGGTTCCCTTTGAAGTCAGTAGAAGGCTTTGCCATTGACTTCACTGGTTAGAAGAATTAGTTGTGGGTTTGGGTGTTTTTTTTAACATCATCAGACATTCATTGCACTCTCCCATGAGAGCAGGTTGAATTATCTGTTGTGAATAATTTATCCAGTGAATTTAGTCCTGTTCATGTATAAAAAGTGCCATTTGCATTCAGAATTAGAAGTGTTCAATAAGAGCAATATGAGTGAGCACATCATTCAACTTACAGGTCTCTTCCGTCTTCTGCAAGAGACAGAGGAAAGGACAGATGAGGCAGAAGCCAAGATATTGGCTGAAGGAGGAGGAGGAGTGAGTTACATTTTACAGAGTACAGTTTGCAAACATGCCCAGCACCTAGAAGCCACAGAGACCAGAGACAGACCAGAACCTTGATCCAGAGGTGCAAGTTCCTCATCTCGACTGTGCCTCCATCAATTGTGCCACGTCATGAGTTTCCCCATTACTTGGTCATATTTCTGCTCTTTACACAGATGAAGGAAACTTGATAAAAAGAGAGAGAATACCAAATACTCTTGAGAAAATGCAAATACAAAGAGTCAGGCATACTTTTGAAATGTGAAAGAACAAACCCGGATCACATATCTTGGGGGAAAATGGGTGAAAATGCTAATAAGTAAGACTTGGCCACATCACTGAAATTCTCAATTTTTGCACTTTCATCCTGGTGCTGTGTTCATTTCACCAATCCTTTATATTTTGCCAGTTCTACTTGCAAATGTTGAGCCCAATGGAAGGAGACTCAGAGATACAAAAGGCAGAGGAGAGATGACTTAATGCTTCACAGCTGTATGGAACAGACAACTTATTGTGCCTTTTCTTTTTGTGTCAATATTTGTGGCTATGACAGAAGGGGTGGACTTTCAGCTTGTTTTTCAGCCATCTTAAAATCCAACCATTAATGGAGGAAAGTGACTTGAAGTCAACCTGAAATTACTACTTGGGAAATGTTTTGACAAATTGATTTTTTTTCTACACATTTGGTTTCAATACTTTTTGCACTTTAAAAAGTATTATTTAAATAACCTTGAAGTATCTCTGGAAATGGATAGTCATTCTAAAATGAAATGTTAAAGCACTGAATTTTGAAAGTGACAAATTAAATATTCCCATTTTTTCTGTTATCTTTTAGGATTTTGTTTTAACCTGAAGACATCTATGGATTCATCATGAATTTATGACATGCTTTGCAATCCCCTGAATTATGTCAGGGATTTCTTTATGGCTTCCCTTCATCTCTGTAGGTCTGAAATGGAAGTCTGCTTCTGACAGTGAAAAATGTCATAACTCTGCATGCCTGGCAAGGGGGAAGAACGACTGACAGACACCTTGCAAAGTGAAAACAAATGAGGAGCTCTAATTTAAAAGCACAGAGAGACTCGGAGGCAGCAGGGAGCTCCTGATGACATGCAGATGAGGGGCAGCTGAGCCACTGCTGATGGGAGAGCTGCTTCTACTGCATTCCCCCTGATCTGGCTTAGCCTGAGGGGCAACTGATATGGTGGAAGAGATCCCATGCTGAGCTACATGGCACGGCTACACCAGCAGGTTTTATTCTAGCTGAAGAGGATATCAAAAAGGGTATTTTCTCCAAGGTGGGGTTTTTTCATGTTTAGATTGAGTATGAATGAAGAAAATCAGACAAGAAACACTATATTAAAAAATGCCAAAAAGGGTGATATAAAAAATGTAGCATTTATAGATATGCATTTTTTAATAGAGATTAAGGACTTTGTCATGAGGGCTATCCTCTCCGTGTTTCCTGGACATCCCCTAGAGCTATTTCGGGCTGCTTATTAAAGGTTACTGTCACAGACTACTGGTCCAGCTCTCATCCTTGGCTCCACCACTGACCCGTGCTGTGATCCTCAGGAAGCCGGGGCTTTGCTCATTTCCGATGACAGAGCCTTCTCCAGTGACCCACGGGCGCCACAGTGGTGTCCCAGCGTCGATCCCTACAGAGTGGCAGAGCCGCAGGGGCACCCCCTGCCCTGCAGCTGGAGCCCTCAGGTGGAACAGCAGGCTCGGTGGTAATTACAAACCAGCTGCAGGGCCTCACCCTGCTTTCTCCCCAGTCATTACACTGGGCTCTCAGTTGCCCTAAAGACTGCAGGCTGTGGCACAGAATGAATACGGAATAACATCCTAGGATTCATCATACATCAATTAGTGATGGGAGTGACAGGTAGCAAACCATCTTGTCCCTCATTTTGACAGAAGCCCCAGTTTTTTGGTATTTCAGGGCTGCCTCACAGGCTGAATAGGAGCACTGGGCACAGGGTGACAGGACAGAGGTGTTAAAACATCTCTGCAGGAGTTTTTCACTTCATGTTTCATTCTCACCATAAGCAGGATATGCTCAGTTTTAAGCCAGAGTTCACCTGTTTTTTGTGAAGTTCTTTACCTTTTTTTTTCAGTTAGCATTCTCTGGGGTTTTATTTCACCCATCACATATACTGTAAGATCATAGAATTGTTTGGGTCAGAAAAGACCTTTAAGACCTTTGAGTACCACTGTTAGTTGTACATATGCATGTATATAATTCATGGGGCTCAAAGATGCTACATCAGTTTAAAACCTGTAGGTCTTCTTAATGATAAGCAGTGAATCTAAATCAGAGAATGTGAATTGCAAGACTTTGGCTGGCACAGCGCCTGCATCTAGGCCCCAGCTGGTAATGGGAGAAAGCAGGCTTTTAGAAAGCAATAGATAATTACCTTGCCAGGGTCTTGAATTTAAGGATGAGTGCAGGGAGGCCCAAAGCAATAACATGTCCATAGAGAAAATAGGCCCACTACTTGGAAATTTACTTTGAACACAGCAGTTTCTTTTTACGTGATTAGGTGTGCTACTGCACAGTTAAACTCTTCACTGCATTACAGTACCAGAAAATGGAAGAGATGCTGTTTGCTGGATTACTAAATCAATGGGCTCATTAATGGAGACATAAGTAGTGTCAGATCTCTACTGATACCTTAAAATCTGCTTAGGGAGCCACTGTGACTAGAAAACGAGAAAAGTTAAAACGAGAAAACAAATCAGAAAAAGAAATGGGGAATTAAAGAATCCCTCTTATTTTCCATGTGAGCATTCTTGCTGTAACACATATCAGTGGCAAGTGGCTGCTTATACAGGTAAAGGGGAAAAGTGTCTGGATTTCTAGCATTTGTCACTTGTTTTCATTTGTCTCCCAACAGATTCACATCCTCTAATACTGCATATTTCCTTCCTCCCTCTACAGCCCATGCAGCAGCAGCTAACACCTCTTCGGGACCATTTGCTTTTTCACTCCTATCTCCGTTTTCCCAGGTCAGACCATTTTCCATATCCTTTCCTCAAACCAAACTTTCCCCAGCTGCAGAGACATAAAGACCAGAGATGTGCAGTTCAGTACGACCAGAACCTGGCCAACTCTCACTCGTAGGCAGCTCAAATTTGGGGATATCTCAGTGAAGAGTTCTTAAAGGAATCCAAAAAATGCAATATATGGAAGGAAGAATAAAGAGTGGTAAGTGAGGAAACTCTATCAGAACGTCATCTCCACACAGGCTTCATGCCCATCAGAAACTGCCTGATTAACACATGGAAAACTGTCACTGGCAAAATCTGGTATCAGTGCAATGTACAGATAGCAAAGTTCATCATGACTAGGAGATGTGCATGTCCCTGTAAAGTATATCTCCAGTCTCCTGAGAGATAGTAAACTGTCATTACTATGTTTTATTGGCTGAAGAGCTGCAGTGCTGGGAAGTGTTCAGTGAGCAGAACAAGATCTGTTTCTCAAAATAGAGACCTGGACTCTATTTTCAGAAAATTACATCTAAACTCCACAAATTTATAGAATTTGAAAGTGCCTGCTGCAAAGCTGTGTAATTCAAGTAACCAGGACATCCTCTAAATCTCCAAGAAACCATACCAAACAAAGCTGAGGTACAGAATCTTGAATAGGTAACAATCATGCCCTTCCGCAGCATAAATGTGGAGGAAAGAAGAAAACGGCCACTAACTTTTCATGTGTTTAAACACTGGCCCAGGCTAGCCAAAATGGGAAGAAGTCTCATTTCATGAGCCTGGAAAACTGTGTATTAGATCTGAGACTTCCTAGTAAGGATTTCATAAGGAGGAATACTTGTCCTCACTGGTAATATCCTTGCAGTAAAGGCCAACAACTTCTCTGCATGTGAAAAGAATCCTGTGGCCACTGTGAGATTTTATTACTGTCCCTCAGCCTCAGCATCCCTTCTGGGTACAACTTTAGAGAGGAAAAAAAAGAAGTTCAGCAAGAAATGGATGTTCAGGTTGAGCAAAGCAATCAAGGGGTTTCTGAAACCAAGTAAAACCATCTGAACCGAGAAAGGACAAAGATACAGTAGTTCATCCCAGATTTTTGTAGAGTTTTTTGTTGTCAAAACAACTTTTCTGTATAAACGGCTTATATTTTGCTGTTTTAAAGAGCAAAATAGAAAAATAACAGTAACCCTCCCAAAATGAAGCAAAACATGATCTAGACCCCAAAGAAAACTATTGAATGTTTTCCAGTTCAGTCAACAGATTGAAAAAAATCAATTCTCTGCATACTATCTCTGTGTTACCCAACTGTTCTTCCCAGTGCAAAACAAAAGGATTACAGCAAAATAAGGAAACAACTGAGAAACTGAAAGAGGGGAAATATCCATCACTTGTCTTAAAGCTAAATACAAATTAAAAATGAAGGCAGTGCATGCAGTCCCCCAAGGGACAGATTTACTTCTAATTAATAATATGTTAGTGCCCTAACCCTCTGCATTAAAAACCCAAAACCTTTTAATCCTGCTGGAACAGTATAGCTAGAACTTCTAGGAATTAACCCAGTCCAATCCCAGATTTACTTACATTGTAATTACTGAAAATGTTTAGAGTTAATTTTCTTCCATATACTGAACTGAAAAGAGGAAGGTTAAAAAAATCCCATAATATGGTTTTTTTTAGATGGATATACAGTCATTTTTGTTTGAATGTTTGCAGTATCTGAGACATAATAAAAACTTCAATTTTATTTCTAGTTGTGTTAGTTAAATTTTTCTACTTCAAAAATAAATGAAAATAAAATCTTGGCTGTGCAGACTCAGCAGACCTGACAGACAATAGTACCACAGGAGGGATGGACCTTCTCCACTATCTTTAATTAAAAGCCCAAACAGGAGTGTAAGCAGATTAGGGGGACTGTGGGGAATACTGGGGTCAGAATATGTTTTTCAAACAGTTGAGATGCAGTTCAGCATGATTTTTGGAGAACAATTCTGCTGAGACACTTTTACTGAGAGGTAAGCATTTAGAAAACTTTAATCACATTGGGGATGCCTGAGGTTTTTGTTCACCTTTGTACTGTCTCTGACCTTTCCATTGATTTCAGCAGAAATACATCTGATTAGTGTCAGTAGGTGTAAAAGTCATAATTGGAACCTTAATTAAAGATTCAGCCTTCCTCAATAGGATACCTAGATAGATGTGATCTATCTTTTTTTCAAGTAAGAAATCCCCAATTTGCTAACAATGCTTTTGTGAGATTCAGCTGCTGCAGAAACCTTTTTAAAAGTCCTTTCATTACAATTACTGATAGATTCATTATTAGTTTGATTTCAGGAGTGTTCTGTCTCACTTTCCTCTTCTCCCCTCACCTCACTTTGTATAAAGCAACCAGGCCCTGGGCAGAACATGGGTCAGAGCACTTGGGTGCCAGCACCGTGGTAACATGTCTTTGGGCTCAGATAAAAGGACTCAGAGGCCAAATGTGAAAGAGGAGGAAGACACCTGAGCACATATGAAATACACAGGCTGCAAGAGAATTACTGAAAAGCTTTGGGATCAAATCTGTGTCTTGGAACATGGCGGGAAAGGAGAAAAAGAGCTGTGATTTTATTATGACAGATTTTCACAGCTAAAAATAAAATTCACTCAGAGGATTATTTTAGGATTTTTTAGGAGTCCCAAAGCTGCAACTACTCCTGTATGCAGATACACACTATATATTTTGTGTTTGAAATAGGGTATATCTCAGCAGCTTCCAAAAGTGTTGGCTATAAAATGCCACACAAAACCAGGCCATGCCTTGCAAACATGTAGGAACCACTGGCTTCCATCTGTCTCAAACTAAAAGGTAGGTTTTGTCTTCCCATGCTTTAACCAGCTTCAGAGTAAACAGCTGCATCTCAGCTAGTTAGCCTAAATCCCCTTTCTTTAATGTGGCAAAAAGCAGGTATTCTTAGGGTACAGTTTATGTGACCTGTTTTACAGGACAGCTTAAGGGTGGATGAGGTAAATCTTATCCTCTGCACTCAAGTTAAATGTTCAGAGAAAAACACCTAAGTTTGCTCAAATCAGCCCCTCTCTAAATGTTCTTTATATTCGTGGTGTTTATTTCCTCACTTTCCCAAAAATATCAACCTACATTTTCCAGTTTTCAGATTTTCCGTTTGGGAAGAACATTGTTATGCACAAATAAAACATTTTCCATCATTTCTAAAGCAAGCATGTGCATTGCTCAATGTATATGCACATGGCAGTGCCTTCTCCTTGCACCAGAGGAGCTACTAAGATGGTAGAGAGTTTACAGGACTGGGACTCTGGTCAAGGTTACATCATGCGAAAGGCTTGGTGCAGGCTGGATTTTAGTTGTGTTGGTCCCTCAGAGCTGTGAGGGTTTCTAAAGAAATCTGAACTGCTTGTTGTCTCTAGAAACTATTCCTTGATGCCCATCGGTGAGCTGGCTGGTTGGAGGCAGTCACGGGGATGCTGCTGGTGGCTTGTGGAGAAGCACACGATTAATTTCGCACACAGCACTTGCGCCGATCCCGTTTCGATGTGGGTCCCTGCCGCCCCGCTCTCACCAAGGAGTGCTGTGTGGGACATGTGATACAAATAACACCAGAGGTTTTTTTCCATAGGGCTATTTTTGACAAGTGCTGTTGCTTTGACAGCAGATCGCTCGATCAATTCTAACTGAATGTCAGCTAAAGGACGGCTTTTCAGTTGTCTCTTTTTCCTTTTTTTTTCACCACTAAGAAAAACGAAGCAGTGGGTGTTGATTTATGACAGTTTTACTGAAATATCTAAAGAGTGCAGCACAGTTTAAGAATAGATTAGTACCAAGAGGAATAATCCCTGGGGCTTCCACTCCTGCTCTTTTTCTTGCTCGGACAAAACAGGTTTCCAGAGAAGCACCATTTGAACAAGAACCATGTAAGAAATGTAGGATTAGGCCCTCTGAGTTGGCTGGTAGGGTACCTGGTAGGCAGAGCAAGCATCCCCCAGCCTCTTGGAATGTGCAATGCTTCCCTCAGTGGTGTTTCTACACATAATAGCTGGATTCAGCATCTACCAAGGATAACTGCAAAACTACCACCAAACTCCACAGTCCTGGATCAGGGCCAGGGGTAAGCAAAGTGGAAACCAGTAGCACAGGTTTGCCCAGTGTCTCTGGCTGATTGGGAAAAGTCCATTTCTCTTGATTCCTGGCCAGGGCATATCATCTCCTGCTTCCAGCAAAACCCAATGGGAAAATTATGTACAATCCAAAAGGTATTATATCTATCAAATGGGACAGTCAGGATCATCCACTCATTTTTGTGGAGTTTTTTCATGGAGTGTCACAAAAATAGACTGACAGGTGGTCACGGAGCTTTGCCTGAACTCGTGGATTACCAGGACAGAAGGAAGCATCCTGTGGCTGTTAGATCTGCAGACTTGGAAGAAACAAGCTGGAGAAAATGGCCTGATTTTTTTTGAAAACACATGACTATGGCCTGGCTGTCTTTTGACTTTCTTGCTTCATGACACGCATGCACACACATATCTAAACACACAGAGGTCCCAGAGCACTTTTTTCAGAGAGATTTTTCTCCTTTTCACACTGGTCTTAAACCTGCGTAACTGTTTGTTCTGTCTCAAAGTAACTCTCAGTGTTAGTTTTGTATTTGTAATTGTATCTATGAAATAGTAAAGGGGATAAACAGACAACAAACTGCATCCTTCACTAACACTTATCTCAGATCAATTGATAATCCCTTGTCAGGCTGATTGCTGTCAAAACCAGGACAAGCAAAGGCATTTTTCGTTCCCACCATTGCAGCTGTTGTCTTTTTCTGTTAGCCCAATTAAGCAAAGCAAAAAGGAATAGCACCGTATAAGAGTCAGTTTGCCTTAGGATATAAATTGTTGTCTTTTATTTGTTCATAGCCAATGCTGCAAGAATAACAAAGTGATGCCATAAAACTCAACCACTGTGCTGAAAACACAAAGGAGCCGTTTTTTGCCCTCCAACTCTTGATGGCATCCAGCCATGCTGCCCCATGGCAGGCGCCGGCCCTCCCTCAGCCTGGTTGATGGCAGGGCTGTGCACAGCCGCCCTGTGTTGTCTGTGGCCAGCTCCGTGTCCCTGCTGCTGGGCACCAGAGCTCAGCCTCCCTCAGCCTGAGCCCAGCAGAACGGACTCCTTCCCCCCACCACTCCAGAGCCAAGGGGTTTTGCTGGGTGCCTCCATGAAAGCTGTTTCCCCTCCTCCACTGCTCCTCCACACTTGGCAGGAGAGAGCCCTACACCTTTCATCTTGGAAAACAAGAGGGAGCCAGTAATTTTTGCTGGCACTGTTAGCCAAAGCCCTCCTGGAAAGTAGCTGATGCTATTATTGTAAAAGTGTAGCTGACTTATGGCAACAAATGCCAAAGAAGTGCATCACCCTTGTGGCTTGTTGTCTGCATGGCAGGACACCCTGTTGTGCCCTGGATTGTCACATGTAATCTATGCAAATGCAGTCATTAGCTTTAGCAGATGTTTTTTTATTATGCTGTTTCAAAACTGAAAAAGAGATCAGCAGGCATTTTTGTTCTCTTACCTAGATTTTGAGGAACAGAATAAATTGCAATGGCCTGTTGCTAATGTGAACACACCCTTCCTGATACATAAGGCTCTGTACCTACTTCCACTCTATTTAAGAACATTTTAATTACTGCTTTTCACTTTCTTGATCTAATTTTCAACCAAAATCCTTGTAACAGCTTTAGGAAAGTAGGTTTGTGTTTAGTGCCTGCCTGTGACACAGGGAGATAAACAGATACCTTAGCAAGGTATCAAAGCAGAGAATCAGCAGCAAATTTAAGTTCTTCATTCCTGGTCTTTGCTGCCAGGCAGTGCCCCTCATCACAGAATACACTTTTTGCTCTCCTTGGGCTTGTGCATCTCCATTAGGTGCCTATGACAGCTACCAGAGCAGCAGGCAAGGCGATTTGGATACAGCCACTGGATCTGAGGGGCAAGATGGTTTAGTGGCATGAACGCAGGCTATTTTGTGCCTGCTGTCTCACTACCAGACAGAGCCCTGTGCAGAGAGCAGACATAACCTCAATGTCCCCTCCCTGAGCTGTGGTTGGGCCATGAGAGCGCCGGGAGCACAACCACGGTCTGACCACGAGAGTTTGCAGTGGGAATTGGGACAGGAGCAGGGACCAAGGCAAGACCGACATCAAAGAGGCAAGAAAGGGGGAAGCTGAACTAAGAGGATTTGCTGGGGGCTGTGCCAGGGAGCCCCTGGAGCAGCCATATGGCTGCAGGCAGTGCCGGGCACCACCAGCCTCCATCACTCCTGTGACCATACAAGTAGCTTCTTCTGAGCAGCAGGGCAGTGGCGGGCTGGGGTGGCCGTGGGCTCCCCGCCTGCCTTCCCTACGCTCTGCAGCTGCTCACCCGGGGCTATTGGGCTCACCAGGGTGTGGGGAGAGCGTAGAGAGGGCTCGGGAGTGGTGGGTAAGTGAAGCAGGGAGCGAGGGGTTGGAGCAGCCCAGCAGAGCTCTGCACCCCACAGCCTTCCCCAGCAGCCCCCGAGCATGAGCCCACCACCCCTGGGCACAGAAGAGGGCATTAGGCTGTGCTGCGGTAATTAAGTGTGGATCGTGCATGTATCTCCTGGATATTTAAATGTGAACCAGTTTAACGGAGCTTTAATTAAAGCTGTTGTGAATCGGCTTAAATCTGTGCTCCTTCAGTTCTCTGGGAAGATTCTAGCTGCAGAGGTGGGACGCTATCTCCCAGAGGCAGGAGGGTTTGAGCTGGTTAATTGTCAGAAGCGTGTGAAAAACTAAACACGCTGACCCAAATGCAGCTCTCAGAAAGGATTCAGCTCACTGTCCTTGGAAATCAGAGTCCAATTGCTCTGGGAATGGAGTCTCACAGGAACTGGAGACCTTCAGCCTTTCCCTTCTCAGTCCCAAAGACAAGGTACACTTTCTCTCTCTGTTTTCTCAAGTATAAATAGGTTTGTGTATCCTAAAGAAAACCAACCCTACCAAAATACTCAGTTGCACCAATAAAAGGGAAAGAGTAAGAAAAAGACCAAATAACACCAATTAGCTCCCTTGCTAAACAATTGGAAAGCACTTAGTGATAAGAAGGCACATAAAATAATAATAATGAACAGAACCCAGTAGCACAGAGTCCTAATGTAAATTTGATGTGGTTCCAGCATCCGACTTGCCTTTTGCATTTCAAATATGGTGAAGCATTTAAAGGGAATGATGCTTTTCTATTAATCATTTATAGTATCAATAACTTCTTTTAACAGTCTTTTTTTTTTCATACACTGAACATTATGGATTTTCAATTATATGAAAGCATTGCAAACAATTTGCTTCTTGCTAAGGAGAAAGATTTTCAGAGAAATTTGTCTTAACATCAAAAGTGAAGTCACTTCCACAAATGAAATACATCAACCTGCTACCAGTTAAGAGAGTATAGTATTCTCAAAAGGTTCCTGAAAATTTTAAGTAGCATCAGATGATAAGTTATTATCTTGTAATACAGTATTTGTGCATAGTTTGTTGTGTTTCTTTTTTACTTAATAAGAATTGAAAAGAATAAGAATGACACAGGATACTCCTAAAATGGCAGGAAGCAATAATCAAACACTTTCATCCACCTTCACTTCACACTGGTGACATGTTTTTCTCTCTCTTTCTTTGAAAGAGAGAGTGCTACAACATGCCACTACAAATCTCTGTCCAGTGTGTTGCTCTTTTTTGGGGGTTTCCTGCTATAAGCCATGGTTGGACAATCAGACTACTGGGCTAAATTACAAAGGCAGGACTCCAAAGTGTAGTTATTTTTATGCTACATCTGTAACACCAGGATCAAGCAGAACCCCAGGGTCCTGGTTGTATAAGACAGTGCTATCAGAGATGTAGAAAGCTGCACTTGCCAGTAATTTACATTAACACATTTCCAAGTGAGAAATACAGTTCTAGACATTATTGTATAAACCATAAACTGAGTGCCTACATTTGCATTTAAGCATCTTAATGCACAGCTAAATGGAAGTAACAAAAATCAAAGTTGTAATACAAGAATAGCAGCTGACTTAATTCAGAGCTCAGCCAGACCTTGCAAAACCAGAGCCGAAGACCAAGAGTAGTGAGGTTCCATATTTAGGTGTGAGAATGCTGAAGAGGACAGCTGGATGCATTGGGACAAGCTCTGGGGTCAGTAATAAGTTGGTTCCCAAAATCCTGGTTCCCTTCCCTGGGTCTGGAGACACCTGAGGAACAGCAAGGAATCTACTCTTGCACAGTCAGGGAAATACGGGGTTGGAGGTGCCACACAGAGCCAGAAGAGGACTTCACTTTCCCATAGGTCTCATGAGAACTGCAGGAGAACTGAACACATCTAATTCCAACTCCTCAGACCTCTCCAAGGGGATATGAGCACTTCCTGGGGAAGTAGTCATGGGAAGAGGAGAACGGTGGACAGCATGGAGGGAAATGCCAAGTGCATCCTTCCTAGTGAGGCACAGTGTGCCCAAGTTCCACACAATGCCTCCAGAAGCCTCCCAGGCCATGTTTGATACACCTCACACTCATCAGTTTTGGATCTTCACCCCACACTGATACTATCTGTCAGTAATAAGGAAGAAGAATAGGTTTGTCTCACACATAAAAAAAATTGGATATTACTGAATTGTAAAAAGTACTGACCTCATATGTATCACAACATTTTTTTCTCTTAATGTGTGCAAAGACATCACTGTATGAAATATACAGGCTCCATAAAGTAGACGGTAATTGTCAGAAAGGTTTTTTTCCCTGTCCCTATGCTCATTTAAACAGTTTTCTGTAAAATTCAGCTGGTAATTTCCTAAAGATAATAAAACTACCAGACCAGTTTAATCCCTGCTTGCTTTATCTGCATTTCTAAGTCTCAGAATGATTTAATTAATAACCAGCATTACAGCATATGTGGATTACAGTCCTATCAAGACAAAAACATTTTTAGCAGGATTTAAAAAAAAATTTGCAAACCTCCTTCACTCTGGCCCAGTCCACAGCCGTTCAGCTGGACAAATGGGAGCTCACGTGTTTGTGAAACAGTTTTGGTTTTGAGCACATTTCTTGAGTTTTTGCACCAGAGAACTGCAGGCTTTTGAAGCTCATTCTGTGGCTGCTCTGGAATACAAAGTGTGTTATGGATCACTGTCATCAAAATAGAAATGTCTATGCAGGACCAGGAGTTGGATTTGACAATCCTTGTGGGTCCCTTCCAACTCAGCTTATTCTTTGACTCTGTGATTTTTCTTTTTTTCTTTTTCCATAAATATAGAAATAACTTTATTGAAATCTGGGATGGACAGTAATCTCCCCTGACATCTTGTGAAGCAGGAGCTGGTGCATGCTAGGGTTGGTCTGTGTGAGTGGATACAGTCCCACACTCCAGAGAGCAGCAGGGCTAAGGAATGAAGAATTGTTTAAAAAGCAGCAAGGGATGAGGACAGAAAAACTTTAAGGCCATGCCATATAGAAAATACAGCATGCAGACCTTGTCTTCTGTCTCACATGTAACACAGACTCCAGTTCAGCTGGGAAATACCCTGGGCAGCTGCAGCATAAGCTGACAGAGGCTAACACGTGTGGAAACGATGCCCAGGAGCAGATCCCAGGCACCACCAGACCTCAGTGCTGGCATTTCTGTGATGGTGTCAGAGTATCAGTTGCACTGAAAAGCAACCTGCTGAAAAACAAAGCTGGAGACACGGCTGAAGTGCAGGTGATGCTGGCTGGCAGAGCAGTCAGCAGTCCAACATCATGCTTTGAAGGCAGGAACAGCCATGAGCGATGCAAGAGAAAGTCAGCCCCAAACCTGGCTCCTCCAGAGCTGCATCACCAGAGTTGACACAGGTGGGAGCTGGTGGGGCAGACAAGGAGTGAACACTCATAGATGTTCACACGGGAACCTCCTGACTGTGGATACTGCCCATCCTCTGCTGCTTTCCAGAGGAGGCACCTGCTGCATGGCTGGAGGAGAGGACCCTTCAGGCTACTTATCCTTTGGGAAGTGACTGAGACCCTTGTTCCACACCCATTTCCATACGTGACAGAAAAACCAAAGAAATTAAATATCCCTGAACTCGCATGCAGTCTTGCATAGAGATAAGAGGAAGGAAAAAAATCATGTATGCCTTTCTCTTTTGTCCTTTCCAGGCAAGGGCAAACAAATCTGGCAAGATAGTAGTTTTATAACTGAATTAAACTTGAAAAATATGCCTATTTTGGCATGAGCTAAGACTATTTAAGCTCCTTCTAACACCCAAAAGGTTGTTGGGTTTGCCTGCCATGAGCCAAATTCCGGCCGGCTGATGTCCTTATTGTCGTGTCTGACCACAAAGACATCATTACTGTTGTGAGCGGGTTCAACTCACCAGTCACTGATCTTCTGGCCCTTCCAGATCTTCATCTCATAGTTTCCTCTCACTGTTAAAGGGCAACACCCTCAAGAGTGGAATCTGGCAATGTGGGAAGTGGCTGAGCTTCACAAGAAGTCCCAGGCAAACCCCCGTAATCTGTTTTCTGTTTCTGATCATTTATTTTCAGCCACTTCTCATCTGTGTCCTCTAAAAATTCCTTGAGGGAAACATATACCCCATGGAATTGGAGTTATTCTTCATACCCTTCAAAGGCTTTATGTTACACAGGTGATTTGTTCTCTTCTTTTCTTCCCATGCATGCAGAGGAGAGATGTTGTGTTCAACAGTACTTTCAAACAGACGCTTCATATTCTTGTCCTCAAAAGTAGCACACACATTCAGTTCTTTATTGCTTTGAGGCAGTAAAGAAAAAACAAGAAAGAACAAGGTTTTTTGAGGACCACCTCCAGGAACAGAGGATAAAATACAGTGCCCAAAATGGGCCAGTTATAAAAAAGAAACAAGAGCAAGGAAAAACCCATTTTTTTAACAAACGAAGGGCAGGGGAGAACAAGCTGGTGTGCAACAGAAGTCTGACTAGACTTCTTGCTGGGCCTGATGAAAGGCACACAAAACAGTGAGACTGGAAAGCCAAATGAGAGTCCAGAATGTCCACTCCACAGTGCTGTATCCCCAGACATGCCCCAGTGCCTGGGGCAGCTCAAAGGAGAGGAGCCAGGACGTCTGCAACCAAAGCCAGCACACACACTCATGGAAAAGTCACCACCAGCACCACCATGCCCACACTGCAAAGGTAGCTGTGTCAGTTCTCTCTGGAGCTGGAAAGGGCATCAAAGCCCCTCTGAACATAAATACCTCACGTGACACACACAGAGGCATTCACAGTTTTGTGTACCTCCCTTGCTTAAGAGAACCATTGATTCAATGGACATGTGTGATTTGAGTAACTGTAGAATTCAGAGAGTCAAACTGATGCGTCTGTGACAGAAAATTTCATTAAAAAAACCCCAAAAAACAGAATTTCCAGGTTTTCTAAGTGCCAAAGACTTGGAGAGACAACAAGGGATTCACAAGAGCTCAGTGAAAAATGATCCCTCAAATACAAGAGCTGCCAACTGAAAAGAGCAGTCTGAAATTATTTGTCTCAATTAGTTAAATTTGTGATTTCACTTCCTCCAGGGTGGTTTTTTTGTATATTTACAAATAAATTCTTTAAATCCTTAAATCTTGATACAACAGCTGGATGTCAAGACTCTCAATTTACTTTATTTTTCCTTTCACCAGTTTTGTGGGAGAACACAGGCACATCATTTTATTAGTTAGGTTTCTGTTTTCTCCAGCTATTCAATAGATTAGTAATATGGTGAAATAATGTTTTAATGTTAATGTAGGTTCCTTAAATTTGTGATGCTGTGGAAGTGGAAAACAATTAGCATGACCTCCTAGTATCTACAAAACTTACTGCAATTGTGCTAGTAGAAGGTCATTAGTCTTTTTTCAATATAAAATTTGTTTATCAATGTATCAAGAGCTTTTTTCTTGCTGTTATTGATGTGAGAGCTGTAAAAGGCCGTGGCAGTTTCTTGTTTTCCAAGTACAGAAATTCAGTCTGTTACAGCAGAATTTTTATATTTCTGTTAGTTGGTACAAGGCTGTGCCTATTTGCCCTTAATTTTATGTTTAATTAGGTCTACAGTATTCCATAATTAATCTCTTAAACAAGATCTGAAATGGAGATTAGCTCTTGTTAGAATTCTCAGCTTAGTCATCTCTTTTTACTACATGAAAGACCCAATGCATTTATCTCAGACACTTTGTTAACTCTTCGTGTTATTGCCTGAATCCAAATATTCCAACACTTCCAATCAATATGTACAAAAAAATCAAGCAAGCAGCTAACAGCATTCTGAGATGGGTTGGATTTTCCCTCTAGCCAGGCTCCCACCTATAAAATTTCTTCCACCAGCAGGTCTCCTGCCTGCCGTTCACTCCCACTGAAGCAAAAGCAAAAACAGCCTGCATGACTGCACTGCTGCAAAGTTTCCCTCTTTCCACCCCAGCTCCCAGCTTGAATGTGCTTTGTCTGGGCTGCTGCTTTGATGTTGCATCAGGCAGTTTTGGAACAATGACTTGAAGACAGCATTAAAGCCAGCCAAGGGTAAAACATCCAGCCACTACTGTGCAATTGTGCAGACAATATGCCATGGTTTTGTAGAAAATCTGGAGATGGCCACAGAAGTCTCCAAATTTGAGACCAGGGGTTGACTGGCTGCGTCTCACAAGGAGCTCCACAAAAGTCAGGCCAGAGCAAAGCTCCATCCTCCCATTTTGAACTGGTCGCTACTTGGAGAGCAAACAGATTGGACACAGCCTTGCCAGAGCTGTTGTCCTGTGTTGGTTTTGAACAATGGAGAATTGAGAGGGGTGAAAAATAAGTTGTTTGTGTGTGTGTGTGTGTGCATCTGTCAATAAGGGAGCTTAAGATGGGGATGAGAGACGAGTGCTTGACAGGTACTTATAGAGATTAAGTGCAGCAGATTTATAGGTGAAATCTGGTTAGTGTTGATGCAAAAGGTTGTGGGGGACATTTTCAAAGGCACATGTGGGTGGAGACTGCTTGCATACTACTGATTTTCTATTTTGGTGCCTAGCTCTCATCACTGTGTGACAGTCTTGTGAAGCACCAGAGTTTCTGGAGACACTGGAAGAGGTCTGTGAAGCAAGCAGGTGATGAGTCAACACTGACACCATCACCCTCTGCAGAAAGGGAGGGGGGAAACCACGTGAAAGAGGCCGCCTCCCCCCATATTGCAAAGTGAAAGCGGTGCAATGGTCCCTATTCCCCGTGTTTTCCAAATAACTGGTGGCACAGACAAAGGTCAAAGATCAGGAGCACGATATACAGCACATATTCATGAGCTGTGGGCGTGTTTCCAGCTTTGTGAGCAGGAGTCATCACTGCATCAGGGAGCACTCACAGAGGGCACTGCAGCACATGAGTCCACTTTCCCTGTAATTAACCCATCCTCATGCGGAGACAACCCCTGCTGTTTTGTCCAGACCTGAGTGATAGCATCAGAGCACCAGAAGTAGGACTGCAGCGAGTGCCCACACACAGGGAGCAAGGAGAAGAGAATGTGAAAACAGGAATGGGTTTAGCAAAGCTCTGAATCAGGGGCACTACAGCACTCTGCTCACTGTCAGGGAACAGCAGCAGCTGCTCCACCACGTGCACTTTGTTTTTCCTCTGAAGGCAGAAAATAAAGTAGGTCACTATTTTATTTTCCAGAAGCCGAGATTAAGGATATTAGGAAAGGGCACGGTATAGTGTAAGCTGCTGATGAAAACACCAGAGACTCAAGCTGCATGTGTTTATACATGAAATGAATGAGAAACTCCGTTGTGGACATGAAAAACAGAGATCATGTGTAGGTACTACATAAGGAAGAAATGTAAGGTGTGTTAATTAGAGGCTATTAAGGGGAAAATGTGAGGTTTCTGGCTCTTGAAAAAAACAGGAGACAAAGTAGAAAAAAAATACTATTTGTCACATAAATTGAAGAGTGCTAGTCAAGTACATGTTTATTTTCCTTAAGAAGGCTCAGTTTTTGTAGGTGTACTGTATTTTAAAGCCTCTCCAAACCACTGTGGGTAACCAACACTGTTTAAGATGATTAAACCGGTGCTGGGAGCAGTAGAACAGCAGCTATAGGACCTCAGCTATATATCCATAGCCATTAGGCACAATAAGCATTGTCACATGTGCAGAACTTGGGTGTTTTGCCATTAATTCTTACATCCTGAGATGATAATTGTTCACACTCTCAATTCAGGCATGTTCCATCCAGGAAGAAACAGGGAACATGATATGTAAGACAAGTGCAATTACAAACAATTGGCAAATTCTAGGAACGTGAGAGAACCAAAAAAAAATTTCTTATTTATTTTTCAATTAAGAAAAAGATTTAAGACATTCAGTGAAGAACTATGGGAGATTATCTCCAGAAACTATACAATGCAACAAGAATTTGTACACAATTCTCATAACTATGAATTACACATTTCAGTGAAGGATGCAATTTGAAACTTTGAAGTTCTCTCTGCCTTAGACCCCTCTCTTGCGACTCTGCCCACACAGATGTGTCCTTACAAAAGCAAGGACGCAGTAGCCCTTGTTAAAAGCAGTGAAGGTTTTCAGAAACACCCCCTCCACCCCAACATGTCACTATTGGGACCTCTCCTGAGCAAGCATGTCACAGAGGAACTGAAGTTTTGCAAGTGGTCAAAAGGCAGCCAGACTGCAACACTCACTTCTACCTGTGATATAGCAAGAATTTTAAGGTTAGACATTATTATAATGTATATTGCCTTGGAAACAGACAACATCTGAAAGGAGGGGAGACCAGAGACTGGGCAGACTTATCCATAAATCATTATATGATTTATTATTATCTTATTATATGAGATTAACTCCATTGTTTAGAGCATGGTACTAATAATGACAAGGTTGTGGGTTTCATCCCTGTATGGGCCATTCCATTGGAGCTGGTCTTGATGATCCTTGTTGGTCCCTTCCAACTCAGAATATTCTGTGGTTTCTTCCCTCTTTTTTTATTTATTTCTAAACCCCCTTTCTTTCACTATATGAGGAAGGGCCCCTGAAAAAAGCTAGCAGTGAAGTCTCAGCCTGCATCCCGGTGCATGTTTCTGCTTAAACTTTTCCAGCACAGATAAAGGTTTATTTGCCATATTAACCCAAACCAGGGCTTTCACATTGTCCAGGACTCAGCCTAGTTTCTCAAAGCTAAGAGCTTCCTTGCCTTTCCCACAAACAGACAGGGAGTCCCAGGCCATGGCAGTAGGGGTAGGTTGGGGGATGCCTCTGCATTCAGACAGGTGTCTGCAGGAAAAGCAAAAGTGGAATTATTGAGGCAGTCAGCAAAGGCAGGCATCAGCCCAAGCCACAGGGTGGACATGGGCTTTGTGCTGCCCTCTGTGTCACAGCAGAAGAGCCTGGAGCTGGTCTAGCTCCTGGGAATCCTCTAGTGCCACACTTATCCCACAGAAGGGAAGAAAAGTTATTTCAGACACAATTCATCCTTCCCAGTCAGGCAAGAGAAACTCGGAGTCAGAGGTCTAAAACAGAATACATGGATACCTAGAAACATCTTCCTCTCCATTGTCTACAGGGGAGTCCAGTGGAGTTTCAAATGCTGTCACCTCCCACCTGGACATAAGCACTCAGACATATACTCTGCACCCTTGTCCCAGCCCCTCCGTGCCACCCAGGAGGGACAACTAAAGCCGTGTTGACGGGTGAGGGAAGGACTCAGCCCACCAGGAGGAGCTGGCAGCTGCCATGAGCAGAGCCATCAGGAT
The DNA here is from genome assembly GCA_013397795.1 of Orthonyx spaldingii. NCBI lineage: Eukaryota > Metazoa > Chordata > Aves > Passeriformes > Orthonychidae > Orthonyx > Orthonyx spaldingii. Next base: position 1,887,581 of record VZTJ01002354.1, on the reverse strand, counting down.
TCAGAGGTTTGGACCTGCTTCACCAAAGGCGAAGAAATCTGGATCCTTGATGTTATTAATCTGATTCTGAACAGCTTTATGGAAAGATTTTTGTTATTCACATCTTCATTAATTATTGCTTACTTCTGTACTTCCCAGTTTCTCCAGGCCTCTAGATGTAAAAATTTCAATTCTTCTGTTTACAGAGGAAAGTTAATGCATTAAAACAAGTCACTTCACACTTTTATTTTGCATGTTGTTCTTAAGTTGTTCTTATCCTTCCTCTGTTTTGCCTCACAAGCTAATGCAAAAGAAAGATTTGTCTTGATTTTCACTGGTACTTACCTTCAGCACTTTTTCTTGCCCAATAGATTTGTTGCAACTGGTAATAAGGGGAATCACTACTGTCTGACCTCTGCAGAACTTACTTTTTCTCCTTTACAAGCTTTTATGACATTATGCAAATACCAGCCATCTTAGATTAAGAACAGCACTTTAGCATAAAATATTCAGACTGTGCTAACACTGGGGACCTTCATGTGACAGCTTTATGCTGTTGTCCCAGTCATCTAGATAGAATATTGCCATTCTGCAATTTGATAGAAGTTTTAAGCCATTTGGGAGGAATTGTTATTCAGTGTGATTTTACTGGATTCATAGATTAATTGTAGATATTTTCCAGATAATACTATTAGAAAATAGAATTATCAGTAGATCCAGCCTCAGGACCCTCAGTGAAATTGGTCCATATAAATAAGGCTAAATCTTTGACCTGAATAGATTGCAATCTAAGCAAACCAAAGGGAGAACTGATGAAAAGAAGATATTATCATAGTTTTCCACAGGCAAACAGGAGTAACACTGAGATTAAAAGACTTATCTGAGGTCAGAGATAGCCTGCAGCAGACCCTGCCATTCAATTCACATCTCTCAGAGTTCCACATTTAACTATGAAGCTATCTTCCTGCTCTCATACACTCATACAAGATAATTAAAAAAGCTGGAGAATTAAATCTTGGTTTATTACTGTCTGGAACTTATTACAATGTCTCTAAAAGAAATAAAATATCTTTCTTTGCATCATGTATCTGTTAGTAATTTAGCTGTTTTTCCAGAGAGCAAAGGTACAATCCAAGTTTTTCGCTTGTTCCACCTAAAGAATCTGGCATATGGGAATGTTTACAAAGTATCTAAGATGCCTTGGTGAAAGCAAGTTGTGTAATTCACATCATCTATTTTGTTAGACTTGCCACATGGAAAGGAAATACTGCTTTCTGTAGCAATTGCTGCGTTATTCCCCACTTACCATGAAGTGAATTTCCTTCAGAGGCACCAAAATTAAGAGGTAACAAATTAATATCTTCACTGTACAGCACAATTGCTGACCACTACATGGATAGCAATTTATATCTTGTGTTCCAAACTCTGCATTTGCAGAGAGAAGAGAGAGGAGAATTTCCTACATGTCTAAGGGAATAAAAGTTTCACCTCTACAGAACACCTGAGGCTTCACTCCCAGTGAGGAGCACCTCACTCTATTCAGCACTACAGACCCAGCTCTTTCACTTCCCAATTAAATGTATTCAACTATTGGCATCATGTCTCATCCTCAGACCTTGGTACACCTGTGGTATCATGACATATCCAGAACAGGCCTTGGAAATAAGGAGGATACAACACTAGTACCAGTGAGCCCTTTGGAAAGTACCTGTGTAGGGGGACAGCAATATTCCTTGGGGACCTCACAATTTAATCACACTAACTACATCTCCTCTTAGCATTGCAAAACTCTGCAGAAACCTGCTTTTAGTTCTAGGCTGGTTTTCCCTGCACCTTACTTACAGCCTAGAACACTTCAGACATTCCCCCTTTCAGAGCTAACTCATCTATTTAAAAGTCTCCTCTGGCCCATTAGGCTCAAATCTGCCTACCTGGAACAGCGACCCGGGTTCAAAGCCTCCTCCTTGTCTAAGCTGGTCTCACTGCAACTTCTGAGCCCCAAGGAGCCCCAGAGCACTTGGCCAGAAAGATGAAGACCAGGGTTACAGCGATTTTAGGTGAGTACACACAGAGGTGTACTCCCTCTTATGCCCCTTTCCTTCTCTTTAATTCATGTATCTCGATTAGTTATCTGGAGGCTAGCCTTGCTTCCCTGGAGGGCTAGAAAGCACTCTGGTGCTCCATGGCAAGCTTTAGTTATCACAGAGAGGCCCAAGGAGAGACCATAGATGAGAGGGGGATGCTCTCTCACAGACAGATTTCTGCTGCACTGCAATCCTGCTCAGCCTAGCATGCAGCCCAAGGGCCAGGACAGCCATGCCTGAGAGGAGTCTGCCTGAACCCACCCAAGTTTGTTAGGAAAATGAACTAAAGCCTCTCCTTTCATGTGCAGCTTTTAACCAGTACATTAATAGCTAAGAGGCAGCAGAGCAGGGGGAGGATTTGGGACCTCACCTCCTTGCCTCCTTCACCAAGCACCAGCATCCCTTGCTGACAGTCTCTTAACCAGCTCCCTGCTCTTCACATCAGTGTTTTGAATCCTATTCTTCAGTGTCTCTTGCCAGGCAAACCCATCTCTGGGCTGCAGCCCAAGCTTTACTACCAGCGGGATGAGACTTCAGTCTCTGGTATCTATAAATAGCATCCTATGAGTCCCCCAACTCTCCCTAAACAGCACAAGATGCCTTGCAATGCTCCCCAGTGCTGCTCTGGAGGCTGCTGCCAGGAAGTGCTCCATCCAATAACCACTGCAGTGTTGAACCTCCAGGCACTTTGCTCCTCCATCAGCCCTTACTTTCCCGCGCATGTTTCTGAGCTACTCCAAATTCCAGACCTTTAACCTGTCAAAGCAGCAGGGATGTGACTCACAGTGCCTCTCTTGGCACGACTGAGGGGGTCACCTGAGGCTCCCTGCAGTCAAATGACAGAAACAGGCATTTGCACCATGAGGTTCCTGTGACCCATTTCATTTGTGCACCCTCCCCAGGGCAGCCGTGCACCAGGAGCAGCTGTTGCTCTGCACAGGAAGCCAAGGGTGACCAACTCAGAGGTTATATCTGCACAGAAGTGGGCACACAAAGCTGGGGATGAATCCCACACGGTGCCACCAGGACCTGGGTACCTGCCAGCAGCTTGTGATTCCTCCTTCAGGTCTGCTGGGAAGAGTGCCCAAGGATTTTGATAATTTACATGGATACTGGCTGAGGTGGGCAGAGTAATTTCATCTCTCCATTGCTTGTGTATGATTTACAGCTTTGACATGTATTTCTGTCTTGCTCCTGTTTTATTAAATTAGTGCTAGGATCTCTTGAGACAACTTTTAAATAATTTGTACAGCTTACCTAACATTACTTGCTTGCTCAAGGTCTCATATGAAATTTACTTGCATTCAACCGAACTCTTCCAGCCAACTAAATGTATTATCCTGGAAACAACTGAGAATTTCAGGATTGATGAATTGTTCAGCTACCTCATCATTATTCTGCAGGTTTTCATTCCCATTTGCAGTCTTAGAGGACTTGATAAAAGTACTAATTAGAAAACATCTTCCCTAGGAAGTTATACAGATGTCTTTTCCCACTCTATTTGTGGCTTTCAGTTTAAAATAAAATCTGTTTTTCAAAAATCAAACTTTTCCAACTAAATAGTCTGATGAAACATAACTAACTGCATATTAATATCTACAAAAAATGGCAGAAAGCAAGAGGGCAGGTGCTATTATCTTTGTAGTACAGAAAGGAAAAGAGTAATGCTTAAAGGAGCAATAAATCAAATTATAGCTGAAAATGATAATGTCACAGCAACATAACTGCATTACGTAAGTAGCCTGAGGCTCTTTCCATGGTTCTAACTCAGCCTAGATGGCACATAAAAGCTCATCGGACAGGGACTGGCAGTGGGTGTGTGGCTCCAGCCACACTGTCATTAGCATGGCAGGGAAAACAAGGAACTAAACAGCACGGAAAGCTGCCTCTCAAACCCAGACTAACAGTAGCTAATATTTCAATTTTCAAGTCACCATAAAGACTGATTCTAGGTATTTTATGTTCTATTAACAAGGTATACTTAACTTTGATAGACTTTTGCCAGACAAGTTGCCTCTCTCCCCCACTCCCCTGGCCTGGTTCTGTTTAACATTATGTCCAGAGAGTCAAGGTCCCTAAAGAAGAGCTAGCAGCTGGATGAGGATGCCATGAATGCATTTCTGTGCTGAGCCCTTCACCCTCCATGAGGGTTTAAAAATGAAACAAGGCTTTGCTTAACTTGTCGATATGAACTGGAATACAAAGGCTTGACAGCTCCCTCTCCTAAACATCAATGTATTTGAAGACTAACACTCCAGAACGGGCAAATAAAGCATTGTGGAGTACTTGTAATCATTATTTGATGGATATTAGTAAAATATTCCACAAAGTAAAGAATATTTGGAAAAAAAATAGAGACTGTGAACACATCATTTCCTTCACCCAAAACAAGTCACTGCCTCTGCAGAGTATCTGACTAGGAAGATCTTTGAGACAATGGATCACTTTGAAACACTCCTTGCATGCAGGAAAACATCCTATTCCTAACAAAGTTAGGAAAATATTGAGGAAATGTTGTGGTTAGCAAATGTTGAGGCCACAGTGTTCATGACACTGTCTTTGGAGAAACTTTACTTACCCACTTCAAAGAGTGTGAATCCATTATAAAGAAAAGTATGAAAAAAATTACACAAAATACTCAGTATTATTTTCATAATTAAGCCAAAAGATACCTTCATTGTTTTGTTTTTTTCCTTTCTTAAAACTATATGGATTAAAAAGATGTTTTACACAAAATCTCACCAGTTTTAAATTGCTACATTTAATTGAAAAACTAATAAACAGACACAGGAGCATGCTGGATATTTTTTCCTCCTATAAAGCATACTGTAATTTGTGGCCAAATACAAATAAAATTTGTTATCTGAAGTGAAAAACTCAGTTTAGCTCAACTAAAGCTGTGAGGCCAGCTTTTCCTTAATTTAGAAGCAGTAGACACTCATGCAGTGGTGCATTTGTAGTTCTGTTTAATGGACCAAATGCTGCTAGAAAATCAAGTTCCCTTGACCTGGTGAGACCTGAGTCTCCTTAGCTCCTTCTAGGCTGTGATTACCAATTCTAATCACCTTCCCAGGGAAAGGGCACATCCTTAGCACACACACTGCCTGCTTAACCAACACTAAAGGCACCCCCATTATCTCTTACACTACTAAGCCTACAAAGCCACAGACCGAGCAAGAGCAGAACAATTTCAGAACGCCTTTTAATTGCAGGAAATCAGAGCAGCTCTCTCTAATCCTTGCAATGAAAGAGCACCACACTCTTCAGATGCTCAAGAGATGCTCAGAAGTGCTGTTCTTCCAGCACTTGCCTAATGGTCCTTTTCAGAATGGGGTCAGGCCATTAGGAAATCTGCAGACCTGCAGATACCAATACCAAATTACCTCTCTGTGCTGCAGCTCAGACCCAGCGCGGTGCACAGCTGCTAGAAATTCCCCGTGGTGGTTTTCCACCTTGCTGACTTGGATAGCTGCTACCAAGAGGAGCAGCTCAGTAGTAAACCACTGTCCCTTGGCTGACCTCTGTAGCTACATGTGAACAGCTCTCCACAGCCTCAGTTGCCTTGGAATCTGACTGAATATAGACAGAGAAGAAAGGAAAAGCAAGAGAATAGCAGAAATCACCAGAAATTGAATAGCCATAAGAGCACTTAACCACAAGAGAGCATAGAGGACTCAATGCAAATCTGCAGATAAGAGAGCAGCCTCTGCCAAGTTTTGCTCTTTAAATAAACTTTTGGCAAGACTTTAGGATAGCAAAGCAGAATTTTACATATGGATTCTCTTCCTAAAATAGAACAAGCCAAACAGAGACCCAGGAATTTGAACTTTTAGGGCTATATATAACTCAGCTTTAGGGTAATATAAATAGCTCAATTGCTCTATAGATTTTAATATTTCAAATAACAATAAGTTAACATAGTTCTTATTGCTAACCCATATCCTTTCCCTACTGCCCAACTCCAGCTAACCAGCCTTTCTCCTGCAACAGTCCAAGTAGAAATTCATCCTTTGATAACCACGTGACCCACTCTTGGTATGCAATCTCCTCCACATGATCTCTGCTTGGGAAACAGCCCTCCTTTCTTCTTCTTGGCTGGTATCAGGAAATTGCCAGACATCAGTTATCTCTCCTCTCCCAGGCTGTCCTTTGGCAGCATGGATGGACCTGTGTGCTATGGGATATAAGCAGTAGTAAAGGAATTAGAGTGCAGTTCAGCCTCAAATGTTCTTTACAGCTATCAAAACCTCAGTGTTCCCCTCTGCACCGTATTTCCCAAAATTCATAGAGATGCTTACATTCAATTGCACTCCACGTTGCCCCTTTATATTTTCCTGCCCCAAAATGCATTCACCATCCAAAGTCAACGCACCATAATGTTAAAAAGAACCATTAGATTCATATTGACAAAGCTGTCTTGATAAAGCACCAGGCACTAAAAGTGCTTATGCATCTCTTTTGAGACTACTAACCACACACCTTTATCATTCTTGATGCATTCACACTGGTATTTAAATCACTTATGAAGTAACATTTTTCAAACAAACCCCTCCTTAAGTGTAGAATCAACATGTGCATAAACATTAATCCTTTTTCATCCCCTAATTATTCCTTTCAGTATGTGTCACAACAGCTGAAGGTAAGTTTCCTCTGACATTTCCTGTACCCACAATGAGCATTTAAAAGCCACACAGATAAATGATATAATAGCAATTAGAACAATTTTTCCTGCTAGCATGCTGTCCTTATCACATTCAAGGAAAAAAGTAATCGAAGTTATTATTCTATCTTGGCAGACACACTTCAATCTCTTGAATATATTGTGGACTAATGGGACACGTCACCAGATAAACCAGAAAGTCAGTGCTCATGCAAAGTCCAGCAACCAAGCAAAAACCATTTGGTTTATCAAGAATCACTTCCTCTGCCAGTATACTACCGAGAACAAGTTTACTAAAAGCTTAAAGTGGGATTAGAAGATAGAGAGGGATCCAATCGCTGACAGCATTTTCCCTTCTAAAGCATTCTCACATGAATCTTAGAGCACTAAGCTGCAGCAGTTGTGTGCTTTCAAAGAGGGACTCAGCTCGAGCAGTGTCAGAGCCAAGAAACACATCTGAACAACATCCACACTGCTGAATATTCAGAGAACAGCCCTGTCCTCTGCCAAGCCATACTCTTGCAAGAAAGCAGCCATCTTTAGTGTGTTACCCAGGACAGCTTCAGGGGATGGAAAAATAAACACAAAGCAGACAGCATTTTTAGGATCACTCTGTCGTCAAATTCTGGAATTAACTCAGCCAGCATTGAAGCCCTCTAGCCACTGCCGTATCAGCCCTTCCTCCTCCCACAGCCCAGTGTGGCCACCACAAAGATGAAGAATGTCATATCCATGTCTGTTTAGCCTTTATATAGTTTTTATGTCCCACTTGGTTCACTTCAATCATTCTGCAACAGTAGGCAGCAATTTCTCACACGTGGTGTCTGTCCTCAGTCTGAACACACACTGTATGAGTAATGCATGAACTCTGGCATGTTGTAGGTACAGACAAGCCAGTGGATGCAGTGGATGCGCCCTGGACTAAGTCAGTGGAATAAACCAGCCAGCCTCCTGGTTATACTTGGAGCAAGTTCAGCTCAGCTTTTCCCCCCACTGGTGTACGCACATACGGAACCAGCACCAGCAGCATCCGAGCGGAACCAGCGCCAGCAGCATCCGAGCGCAGGAGATGCAGATGAACACGCTCGTGGCCTTCGTGTTCTGTGCCACTGGACACAGAACCAACTGACAGATGTTATGATTGTTGTGGCATATGGTTAAATCATACTGCTCTGACTTACACAAGAGTTTTGACATTTTCCCCTAATGGAACTAGCCAGCTCCTCCTGTTGTGTGTTCCGACCACCGAGCCTGCCTTACCTGAAAGGAAGCCATTGAATAAAACAGATTGAGGAGAGCCCTCTAAGTTGCATCCACCTACAGCAGGAGCGTCTCAATCTGTAGTAAAGATCACATTGACTAGCAATTGCACAGTGCAATGCTCTGGTGCATGAGTTTCCACCCGTACTATGCACAGAAACCACGTTCTCAGCATAGATCATGATGAAGCTGGATGTGGCTTAAGTAAATATGAGCTGTTGGAAGAAGCCTGAGCACTGTGTAGCAAGTACTCATTAGCGAGAGCTTTAGCATTCATTTTTGTCATGGTACGGTCTTTACTAAATAAGGAATACAGCTGTATAGACTCTAAGAAGCCTCAGAATTAACAATTAAAGAAAACTGTTCTTAATATTTAATGGAAAAGTCACTGAGAAGAGACGCTGGTGTTTTCAGAAAATCACTCCAATTTCCTAACCAAATTTATTTTAGCTGTTGAAAACACTTATCTGGATAACCAAGTATGCACTGATGGTAACAACAAGTAAATACAGTACTCTCTTCTTCTGACACTTAAGTCCTAAATTAAGCTCAGAATTGTGCCTATAATTAACAGGCCAGCAGTTGAGTCAGTAACATAAAGCTGAGCCAGTCTCCCGTATCTAAAAGTTACAGAAGCATAGGTCAACTCATTTCTGTATTCTATACTCTGTATCAGGTATGATTCATCCATAAAATGAAAACTTTAATGTACATACACAGTTATTTTAAATGCCTATAGATGTTATTATAAATATTTAATATCCAGTTAGATTGGCAATATTAAGATCACTTTATTTTAAGCCTTATGGATTTTGAAAACACATACAAATAAAATAATTGTTACAAAATTCCATTTGCTGAAGTTTCTTCAGGAATATACATCAAGCATGATCGCAGAACACAGACAAATGACTTTTACAGAGAGCATTACATAGAGCAATAAATGCTAGTGAAACAGCCAGTCTTTCCAGATATTTTACAATGAAAAGTTCTCTTTCCCTTTGCCACATCTAATATTTGACTAAGTTTTGGGTTTTGTTTTTTGATTTTTTTTTTAATAGCCATGTCTGAATTTAAAATCTGTAACCAAACCAACTGTGGAAGTCAACAGGCACTCAGAAGCCCCAAAGGGGAGAGCAAGCACTATTTTTCAAGTTCACTAGTTCAGGGGCAAAAATCCCTGAGAGACAGAAAAACACTAAACTCATTTTCTTCAATGGAGAGATGTTTGTCAAGAGACATTGTCAACAGACAGCTGTAAAGATAAACTGTAAGGCTGAAGAGCAATAGTAAGACAGAGCAAGGAAACCAATCTGTAATGCTAGGTAACGAGGAATGCTTGGTGGAGCAGCATCATAGGACTTCACCAAGGCTGCCTGTTTGCAATAAAAGCGGTCAGCAGAAATATATGCAGAGATACAAAGCACAAGATATGTACGTGCTACCCTTGCCATTAAGATGGAAAACACAGTGTGTGCCAAAACTATAATCCCACTTAGTTATAAACAGTATGCAACCAACCACAAGAGTTAAAATACAAACAAGAAGAAACAAGATATTGTGCTCCAATTTCAACGTAACCATCAGGACATTTATTATGTGAAGCCACCAGATCAAGAAACACAGGTCCATATATATATTTTTTTTTTCTGCTGCTTGATGCCAGTGCAGAACTGCTCAGCAACAAGTGTTTAACAGACCACTGAATTCTGTGGGACCTGGAAACTGATCTCAGCAGCAGTATGCCTCTGACCTTCCACCTCAAGTCCCTGAGTTGCTGCTGGACATCAAAACAGCTCTACTGCTTCTACTTTATGAGTCATACCCCTGCAGTGTCCTGTTCCTTGCTACATGCCGTGACAAGGGTCCCTGACTGCATCTCTTTCCTTAAGCCTATTGCGTGTACAGAAGTTGCACCACTGAACGAAGATGCCATGCTGATTTTTAGTGTTATTTAACATGGAGGCAGGTCAAGCTAGCTAGATCAAGCATGAGTTCACTCACACTGCTCACTAAGGCTGATGTGAGCCTTCAGAGGAGTGGAAGAAACCCACAGTACTCTCAGGTTATTGAAATATCCAAAGCATTACGAAGCCTGTTACATCTGATGGACATCAAGCACCACAATAAGCAACACTAGGAGGAAAGTGCGGCATAAATTGTGAAAGCAAGTCCAAGCAGACTTCAATCTAAAGATTTAATTCTAAAGGTTAATATAGGTTTCACAACCAGTACACTTAGCCTATGATCAGCCACAGGTTTAAAACTATTAGCAAATAAACAGGAGTTCTAAGAGCAACCTTCAGGTTCTGATTTGAAGATATATAAATACAGCTGGGGGGATGATCTAGTTTGAAATCAGATTATCTTTAAACTAACTAGAAAGCAATCATGTGTACACAAGTCCCTTATGCCAGTCACACTTGCTCCAGACCAGCGCAGCACTCTGAAGAACAGATGTTGGCAGCATGTGCCCTGTGCTATTTTAATGTCGAGTTTCCTTTTATTATTTATATCACTTCCTTAAGAGGACAGTAGTTAAGCCAAGCTACCCCAGCCCCACTTCAGCCCAACTGTGGATCCAGTTTTGTGCTCAGTTTACCAGAATGGGAGAAGCAAGTTCTCGGAGATTTGCTGATGTGTTACTTTATCAAAAGGCCTCAGGGAAACAGCAACTGGAGAGGAAGAACACATCACCTTTCCCAGCAAGGCATTCTCCACTGTGCTTACCCTGAGGAGACTGTCACAGTTTGATTTGTGCTAGCTTTCCCTCTACAAAACCATTCTACTAGGGCATTTGTTCCACACAGGGATGTGTGGTTTGATGGAAGGACTGCTGTTTCAGTTCTCTACACGGACTCTCCAGACTTCAGGCTTCTGCCCCAGATTTAGGTCACTAGTAATTGGACATGTGTGGAAAATGCACAGGCTCAGTTCACTGTTGCCTAATTAATTTCTTAGTCTGTTGACTTGGCAGTCGTCCTACAAAACAGAACAGTTGGATACTTAAAACTTGTATTGAAGAATACCTTATGACACTAGCAAGCCTCCCAAAAAATAAGCCCAACTCTTTCAGTACTAATGAAATAAATATTTTAATTTGCCTGGAGTACAAAAGTGAAAGTTTTCGCAGGTGAGACTATCAGCTTGGTTCATTAAAAGAAAAAAGATCAAGCACAGCACAGAATGTAGAAACCCAAAAGCTTCACCTAAGGAGACCTCCTTAAGATGAAGCATAAAATTGACAGGTGCCGAAGTCTTGCAATCTATGAAGCAGAATCAAATGTACCAACTTGGTGTCTGGGACATTATAGTCCCAATCTACTGGTAGGCATATCAACCCCAAACTAATGTCACAGCCTGAAAGAGAGGGTTCTGCACATTATTTTGATCTATATGAGGTGCCCTACAGTATGTAACTGCTCTTGGAGTAACATATTCATGACAAGAAAAAGCTCATCCACTGAAATCAGAATTAAAATTCTTGATATTCCTAGGCTTCTGTCACAATTTTTTTGTCGCTTGATTTTTTTTTTTTAAATCCTTCTTGAAGGACACAGAACAGCCCCACTGTGCTGAGTCCTGGCCATCCTGCCAAGCTTTCTGTTGGAGCTCACTTGACTACCATCTATTCACTTCACCACGGGTCCCATGTGCTTTAGGTAGTTTTGGCTTAGGTCTAAACAGCAAATGAGAAGAGACAGATGCCTCTCTGCAGGAACTTTTCTCACTGGTGACCCTGGGGGTTGAGTTGGCAGAGCTACCTGAACCTCACAAGGTGGTTGTTCTACAAAACAGCCTTATAAAACTATTCAGATATTAATTGGAGTAAACTATTTACTTCAGATCAGGAAGTACTGTATTTTTTGATGGGGAAACAAGCTCAAGGCCCGAGCAGACAGTTTTATGGCACTTTAAAGGTGATCTAACATGCCTAACCTTGATTTAAAATAAAAACACATTCCAATTCCTTTCCCTAAGCAGTAAACTCTGCCAATAAAAAGGACCAGAAGACTGAAATAAACTCACTCTAACAGTACTGAAAAGGAACAGATCTTCTCTCCAAAAACCTTGTATACAGGGGCACTCAAATGGCTGTTAAAGTAAAAACAACATACAACAATATTTGCAAAAAAGCTTAATATAATCTTTTGAGTCTATAAACTCTAAACAATAAATAGGAAAAGTGTACATGGCACATCAGAGCAGCTAAATATTAAAATAAGTACAAATTGGTAACACTTACCTATATTGTCAGCAATAAGTTTGTTTCACTACTGTAATATAATACAAGCTTAATATACAAGATGTTTTTACAAAGAAAAACCACAGAGCAAAGTTAATACAGAAGGTGAGGGAGAAGGGGAGACAATAAATAACAAGGCACAAAAACCTCTCTTGTTGCAACCCTGTAAGGCACCACTTGTGCAAACATGAAACTATCAAAACCTGTAGTGGAGACATTCTAAATGTGGTTAAATAACTGGATAATGTATTTTAAATAAGACACTATGCTTATACCTTTGGAAATAAAAATGCTTGTTTTAAAAATCAAATTAGTGAAATGGGTGAATTAATTGCCAAATACAAGGGTCACAGCCAGTTTCTCCCAGACAGCTCCACAAGTGCACCTTGATCTTGACTTATGATGGCCTTGCTAAGAGTCCTGGATCCAATATGGTGCACAGGGAAATGCTGCCAAATTATGTCAAATTGTGCACACCAGTAATTTTGACAAAACACACTTCAGGGATTAGGATGAGAATGAAATTATTTTCATCTGAAACCAAAAATTATTTAAATCAAGACATAAAAGGTCAGTAGCATTAATCTAACATAATGAGGTACCTTAATACCCAAAGTTATAATTCATACCTCTATTTAACAACTGTACACCAACATTTTTCTTCCTTATTCTGTTACCTGCTCAGAAAATCTACCATGAGACAAACTTCAGAAAAGCCTTCTCCCTTGCTAGAAGATTACAGATATATAGTTAAGCACACAAACTGTTAAGTTTCCCCCTTTTTTCTTATGTTCCATGATCTCCACTGCATCCTGCTAGAAGAAGTTTATGTCCTCTCTCCAAATACATAAAAATCTCCAGATACTAAAATTACTTAAAATATAAATGCACAGGTTGGACAAGTTTTTACAAGATGAGAAGGGTTTTCACTAATAACCAAAATTTTCTTCTGATGTGTCTGAAGCTCATGAGAAACTGAGTGTCTTCTAAATGTTTCATGACTTTTTCTTTAACTTGGGAACAACGTCAGTAGACTACATTTCCAGAAGTTCTGCTTGCATTCTTGCACCTTGAACAACTGCACAGCACACAATAAATAATCTGAATGAACCTGATTATTCAGTTATTAGCTAGGTTTTGTTTTCTTATGGGACATGTCTTATTTTACACCTAAATACCTTGCCACAAATCAAAACACTTAAGGTCAGACAATCTGCAGCTTTAATGATGCTCAATCTACTGAGCTGTCAGAGAGGAAAATCAGGTCAATCTATTATATTTTAAACAACAGAGGAAATGGAAGAAAAAACAGTCTTAGTGGTAAGTTAACATTCATACAGCTATTTGCTGAAAGGCTGTGCCAGCTTAGGCATTCTTCATTCTTTATATTCAGTCCTGTTTTAAGGATATAAAAATGTGAGCAAATACAATGTAAACAGAGCCAGGTAGACTGCAGTAGTAAAGGACAAAATCATTTATCTGACAGGTTTAAGGCCAACTATTTATGATTTGAAATATGTTATGCTTTTCCACGGCACTTAATACACTGGAAGTTAGTACTGTGTGACACTAAGCAAGGGAATATGTATTCATATGAGATATATACACATAGCTTCAGTTCCTAAAATAGAAACTTCAAGTTTTCTTGTCCAAGTAAAATCAATTTGTGAAAGACCACCTGTGGTTTCCTACACTGAATAAAGAAATATTACTATTTAAATCAATTTAGTGCAAACTGACCTAAGTCCAAAGACATACCATTCCTTGATTTTTAGTCACTACTTACGAAATGCCCTATTTTTTTCAAAAAGACAACTACACCTTTTTTTCCCCCCTTAAAAGAACAGCAGGCACTTGACAACTAGCATGCTGTTCTAGCCTACATTAACAAAACTTGCTGATATACAAATCGTGTTTTGGTCATGCAGCACAGACCCATCCTGCCAATGACCCATCTCTCCATTTAATCAGTCTAGAATAACACAGCGCCAGATTCCAATTAGCAGGTCATCCTGGCCACTCCGTACTCCAGGCTGACGACGGCAGGCTCAGCTTTGGAGAATTCGGACACAAGTTCGCTGTAGCGATTGTCCGCCGTGTTGCTGCCCTCTATGGTTCGCACGGCGTCGTTCACAGGCAGCGGCGGCTGCTCCTTCTGGAAGCACGGAGGGGTCTTAAGCGCCACGGGGGTGGGATGAGCAGTCGGTTCCTGTTCCTTCACAAGGACCACATCTGACTGCCCGTTTCTCTGCTTTATTTTCTGAAATACAAAGAACAGTGACTAACAGCGGGCATGACTCTTTACTGATAATATTGTGCTTTTAGAGGAAATGTATCCCCTTCTTTTGCTGGCCAACTCAGTGTCTGCAGAACTCTGTGTTACATACCCTAGGTTAGATAGGTAACAGTATTGTTAAATGTCAGGCCATTTCTTATGACATTATTCCCCACCGTTTACAGCAGTCGCTACAAGCACTGTTTGCTTCAAATTTGCAGCTGAGCAGAAGACAAAGAATGTCTATTAACATCCCTAGAGAAGGAGAGGTTCTTCCAGAGTTGCCCCTTGTTTGGTTGCTATCAAGATGGGAATTCTTTATGGAGTAGATGCAGAGGAAGACAGGCCTTGGTACTACAGCAGGCAGGGATCTTGCAGTCTCTTAAAGACCATGAGTCTCTTAATGACAAAGCAGTTTGATACCTAAAGCCTTTCTGTCCTTCCTAAAAACCTTCTAAAAGACTTTTTCCTTTAGATCCAAAAAATGCCAATACAGTTTGTTCAAATGCATGAATATACTAAAAAGTGTCACCTAAAAAACAGGAATGGAGAAAAGGACATATCCTGCCAGTATGAGCAAGAGAATAGGATAGATTTGGATTAAGGGATTTTTCAGTTACATGTTTCGGGTTGTTTGCTTGTTTTGCTTTTAACTCAAACTCACTCACCCAGCAACTGGGAGCTTGCACTGGTTAACTGAACTGATATGCTTGTTGATGTGTTTGTGTTCTATTAGAACTGAGACTAAACCCAGAAGACTGGTGTCTCTTGACATGAACTTTTTATAGATGGAAACAGCAGTAGCAAAGTCTGCATCAGGATTTCACACAACTACATCTCTTCATTGCTCAAGTAAGAAATGTAGGCTCAGGTGAAATTAACATCTTGGAATTAAGTTCTAGAAAATTCAAAGCTGAGACTTCACTTTCCCGCTTGCTTAATTCTTTAGACTGCTTCATCTTGAGTTTTCTTCACCTTGCTGCTTCAATTGTATAAAATTTTTTAAATACGAAATTAGGATTTGAAACAGTATTACATTAAGTGACCTGCATTCATTACATTACAGTACCATCAGTTTAATAAAATCTTTCCTCCTAGAAAAACTGTACTTCCCCCCTTCCCCCCCAACACAATATACAGAATTTGTGTTACCATTTCTGTCCACACAGAAGTATTAAAACTGATAATCAGAAAACTTTTGCATTCCTTAAAAGGTATTATTCTGAAGTTTCAGCACCTTAACTTACTGTAACAGAAGTATCAATCAGCCTTTCCTGGCTGTTTACTGTAGCACCTAGAAGTCAGTTACAGACATGTGATCTCTGGATTTAGCCCTGTCTTCACAAAAGCATTACAATGTACATGACCCGTAATTATGGTGACTTAGAACAGCATGCACCTGCATATGAAGTTAAAAGAAGGACAATACTTACTGCTTCCATTTTAGTAGCTATAATGGAAATAAAACATTTTCAGTCTCCTTAGTTTAGCAACACAGCTGTAGCTACGTGGATACCTCATTATTCAAGATAGTTTAATGTAGGTTAAGTTTCTGTGAAACTTATCTTCAGTAAGGCTTTGATAGTAGCACTTTTACATAATGCAGTTTATTAATAAGGCAGAATAAATAGTGCCTTGGAACACTCATCATAGAAGCAAACAGTGACAGTCCAAGTCTCCATTACACAGAGTAAGTGCTAGGCCATACAGCAGCGACATTCATGTGAAAGCCAGCACTACTATTACAACTATAATTTGAAGGTCACAAGTACACACACTTATTTTGTAATACTTACAGCTTCCAGTTCTTTAATGTCTTCCTCCAGTTGTTTATTTTGCTCACTCGTGTTCATGATAAGACTGAACACAGACTGCCTGGGATGCATACTGCGGTCAAACTGATGGTACATATTTCTCCAAAACCTGCACAGAACAGACAGCTTTAACTAGGCAAAATAATGACAGAGCTGAAGAAAAGATACGGCGCTTTATTTAAACTTACTTAAAATTGAATGATACTGTGTTAGGCTCCAAAAGAGTTAGTTCTGGAGAAAAGTCTGGATTATACAGAGGATTCTGATATTTCTTCTGTTCAGCCAAAAGGAATGGCCACAAGGAATAGGTCTTCTCTTTCAGTCTTAAAGCAAAAAGAGATAGAGGTCAGCACACTGACTGCAAGCAAAAAACAGAAGATACTGCTTATAGTGTGCAAGTTTTACCTACTTGAAATAAAAGCTTTTAAAATACAATGTGAAATGAATTGATAAAAACTTCACAGAAGTTTTCCAACTAAATGCATTGAAAGGTATCCTACTAATACTTCTAACTGAGTAGTCTTGAGCAGAGAAGAATTTTAAGGTTACCTAAAAATAGATTGGGAGAGGAAATGACATGATACTTCCAAACTTGAACTTACCTACTTTTAGAAGAAGGAAAAAAAAAAAAAAAAAACCAAACCAGATGAGGAGGAAAGATACCTTAACTTTCCCTATGAAAAAGTAAGCATGTGATTTTCTCCCAGAATTAGAAAGACTGTCTTCAGCATGCAAAAGCACAAGAAGCACTGCTGTTCCCTGATGCAGTTCAACACAGTTTTCAGTACTACCAATCCTTTCTCTATTCAGAGCCTAAAATGAAGAAGATTCATGGAAGTTCTTAGTCTGTCAGAATAAACAAAAGACACATTTCAATGTGCCTGCTTACTTTAGCTCTTCTCGTTCTTTTTGACAGTTTCCAAGGAAGTTACCAAACTGGCATGAATGGACATGTTCGTGGATTTGAAGGAGGAAAGCTTCATTGTACTCAAAGGCTTGTGGAAACTGCTCAGTTAGATTCCACACACTTTCTAAAAACTGGGTGAACACTGGCGAGATCTCTTTCGGATCACCATCCAACTGACAACATCTGAAAAAGATTCCATAAAGAGATTGAAACTAGTTTAAGTTAGAAATAAAAAAAGTCTTAACTGCAGTTGTTTTTAAATGACACCACATTAATTTGACACTGGCTTTGGTTTGGAAATTGAGCACCTAACTTCAAGAACTAGGGTGATTTTTGAATATAAATAAGTCTATATTTAACCTGTTTTTCTGACTTATAAGTAATCACACATCTATATTCAGTACAAAATAGCAACCAAAGACAGCTAAGTTCCTTTGCGTCTGTCAGAGTCAACATTTGGAGTATACCAGCTTAAAGCAAATTAATAAGCAGTAAATAGCAGCAAGGCTATTGTCATAGCTGATGATAGGCAGATCAAGGGAAAAAACAGAACTCTTAACATACAGGACTTCTAAAGGTAGGTGTGACTTCATCACCAAAGTAAACATAGATGCAAAGTTATCTTTAAAGATATCAAACCCATGTGTTTTATATTGCCTAAACAGCTGGGACATAGCTTTAAATAGGTTTTACACTGTCTATACATAGGTGCAGACCTTGCTGCAGTCATCAGCTTCTGAGAGCAAGGCGCCAGTAGCCCCAAAAATTTGTCTGAAATATACATTAATTATCCAATAGGTATTTTAACAAATTGCAATACACTGTAGACTAGACAGCAAAACAGAAGTGCCTTGTCTACTGAAAATAGCTTTCTCATTGCTGAACTGGTGCAGTGTGGCTAGAAATGCAGTATCTGCAAGCTGTGTTGTGTTTAAGAATACTTAGTTCAGTTCACTGTATACACTTCACTATATTGGAGGAGTGAACTACCTGTCAGAGAACTTGTGCCCAAAAGAGATCCAGTCTTTCTCTATCAAGACCTAGAGGGTAAAAAAACCAAAATCTCATGTAAAACATGACTCAATCTTACACCTACAGTATTAACCCCACAGGTTATTGATATATTATACTTTAAATTTGAGTCCGATTAGTTACAGTAGAAACAATTATTTATCACTTTGTAGCTTCTTTGTTTTCTCGGAAGTTTTTCACAAGATTTTCACAGCAAATTTCTAAAACTAGCAAAAAAAGTTAAGCAACTTGCTAATCAGATAACTGATAATTTTAAGAAAAATGTTGTATGACTTCACTAGTATATTATTAACTTTCAAGATACGGCAAACAACAGGAAAAAATTTAGTATTGCATGCCTGCTATCATAGTTTACAGAAAACCACACAATATAATCTAACATTTATAGCAGTAAGTTTGTTAACATCAACACCAGCTTGTTTTATCACTTTGGTCACACTGTCAAGCACCATAAAGAACACAGGACCTTCACAGAAATTCAACTGAAAGCAAGGATTAATCAAAACCCAAAAAGATTAAATTACTTCCCTAAAGATTACACACATTTTCACTATTCACAACAAATTAATCCTCTTCTACTTTTTCCTCAACTTCACTTTTAATGCTTGTAATATTTGTGGCAGCTAGTTCTAGCCAATACATTGAACTAGTTTTATGTACGAGGAGTTCCCATAGCACCTTGCCTTGTCACTGCAGAACACTTGATTTTCCTAGTGTAAAATTTAGAATAATCATACTGAAATTCTTCTCTCTATATAAAAAGATGAAGAAATTTAGATTGTTTAGATATCTTTAGGTCTCTATAACTGGGGGAGTTGTCATTTTTAATGATTTTAAAAATGTTGATTTGGGGACAAGTGATACAACACAGAGTTGCTGTAATTTAGTACATGTGCTATCTTACATAAGCACTTTGGAATCCTTATATGTCATAGATAAGGGGCTTGTTTGGATGCAAAAGGCAATCATTGCAACATTTCTGCAGGGTGACTAAAGCAATCTGCTATTTGAATTCCAGTTTTCTAGATTTTAAACATATGTTTTTTTCAAGTAGCAAAGCATTTCTAAATGAAATATGTGTCAATATACTGCAAATCTCATTTTACACTTGTAACTACAAAAAAAACCCAGTATGTTTACACTGCTCCCTTTCACACTCAAACATTTTATACCCTTCTTTACCAAGAAACAACCCAACATTGCAACTGTCTGCTTACCATGAATCCTTTGATTGTTCTGTAGTAGGAATCTAGCAAGAGAGCTCCAAGAGAACAAACTTGGGAAGTCCTATCCCAGCCATCTGAACAGTGCACCAATACACTTGCACTCTCAACCGCTATTGCCTGCAAAACACAGCTGTTTCTTAATCAATGTTCTTTCCTAGACAGAAGGCAAAAACTAGTAAATAAATTAAAAAGCTACATTTATTTCCAACTCATAGCATAGGCCACCTTATTTAACAAAGCTAGAAAAATGTTTACTATGAGGAGAGGATATAACACAATCAGAAAGTAGGAATTTCTCTTCATGGAAGTGTAGAAAACTCCTTGTGAAGAAAAAAAAAAATCCACTACTACCTTTACATAAGTTAACCTCTACACGTGTTTCCAGTTCTCTCTCTCTCCCTTATAAAACCAAATTTACAAGTAAACCTAACAATAATTAGATTACACATTACAGATTAAAAAAACCCAAACAACATCAACACATCATTAAAGATACCACTTGTTCATCATTATGCTGCACAAAAGGAAAGGCCTAGGAAATGCTTATCAGCTTCAGCTGAGAAATCAACTCCTGTTGGCTCAGACATTTTTGAGGGTCATCTTTAGGACCATCACATGCTTTTAACTGAGATAACTCCTTGTTACTTCACCTAGCAAAAAGAAAGATCCAGTTTTTTTCTTTACCCAGTCCCATTAGATCAAGCCCTTGGCTTCATAAGGGCCTGGCAAAGGCAATTGTTCCTCTGAATTCTTCACAAAGTCCTATTTCCTTGCCAAATGAAGTCAGCATAGCCAGCTTGGCTGCTCTACAATTACTGTCCCAGTTCTATTTTTCAGAGTACACTAAATAATACTTTGTTCCATCCACCACCAAACTCATTACACCTGTCAAAAATATCTAGAGAATCAGGAAGCATAAGAATCCCTTTGTCTCCCAACAAGATGACCAAATAGCATTCAAAAAATCCCAGAATATTAGCAGGAATATTTAATATCTCTAATCATAAAGAAACATGTAATACTTTGACCAGCAGATTAGATGTACTGGTATATATATACTAAGCAGCTACCTCCACAAAAGTCAGTTGCAGAATTTTACACATTATATAATATTAGGCATAATTTTTCTGGTAGGAAGTCAACTTCCCATCAAATAAAGAAGCAGCATGCAAGTTACCTTGGCTAGGAAGACAGCAGCATCCAACACAGCTTTGACGTGACGCAGCCATCCAGAATTCTCCAGACCAGACAAAAAGTCATTGACAGACAAACCCCTTGTGCCACTGACTGAAAGAAAAAGAGAGTTAAAAAGCCGTCAGCAGTTGCAGCTACCTATACCCTGAAGTGTAGAAAGAAGAGTAATTGTACATTGTTTCAAATCCCCTGTGTTCTAAGTTGAGTGGTGGTTTCCTGAAAGATTTCTAATCAAATGGTCAATGGAGAGGTACTACAAAATGTTGTCCAGTCAGAATTCAACTCTGTAGAGCTACATAACCATGAGAGACAAGAGTAAGATCTTTGTGTCTTTTTGACAAAATAACATTCCAAGTAAATATACTGGTTATCCCCACTAGGAAGCCTTACTCTTGTCTTACCAAGGAAGGCAATGCAAATGCCAAAGGTTTATTGGAAATACTTAATTACTACTAGTAGTAGGGAAGTAGCTGCATCCAAACAATATGCACAGTTCAGAGCACTCACACTGCCAGAGTTTCATCACTTCCACCCTGCTTAGGAGAATAAAGTAAGTGCAGTACAAGAACACAGGGATGAAATCAAATCCATCAAGATTTTGTCTACCTTCGGATTTGACACACTACATTTCTGACTGATCTCTACCATTCTTCCCTAATGTACTTGGACCCTGTAACAATACTGTCAATTCAGAGGGCAAGGAAGAACTCAAATTAAAGGAAAGATGCTTTGCAGTGTAGGAGCAAGAGATGTAGAGGCAGACTGAAAGCTTCTTACACAGACACCAATTCGCATGTGAGACAGATAACCCAGTTTTTGTACAATTTTGAATAGTAACTCACACAGTTACATTACTGTCCAAACATGACAAACTTCTGGCAATTAAAAAAAAAAAAAATTTGCTGGCTAACATAACTTCAACTACATGTAATTCTAAGAGAAGACACCCAAGGCCGCCAGCTACAAAAATACCTGACTCTTCCAAAGTCTACTTTCCACTAAGCTTAAAAGCTGGACTTGACTATCTTAAGCCTTTTTCAACCTAAATGATTTTGTGATTCTAAAGCATTGGGCCCCAGATGAAAAGAAAAGATTCTGTAGATGAAAGTCAGCAGTAGGGATACAACAGCTGCAAAATCATCTTTATCTCTGACCATGGAAGGAAGTGAGTCAGCAGCAAAAGTAGAGAATAAAATTCACCAAATTACTCTGTGATGCAGCTTCATATTCAATCAAGTCCCTTATGTAATGAAGGCTATAAACTCAAATCACTGCCTCACAGAGCTTTCCTGTATCTGCACTGGATGTTCCTCAGCTTTCAGTCAAATAAGTTTTGGTACACTCCCCACTGCTCAGGAAGATTCATAGTGCTAGGTGCTGCTGAATAGCAGAAGAATGACAGGCTTCTAAATAAGTATTGCAGCACCTTTTCTAAAACCCACAGATCTTCATAATCTACAAAACTATCTAGCAAACCACAGCACAATGAGGTAACAAAACATCAGGAAATCCCAGGACAGAAGACCTACTTTTAAAGGTTAGTCTGTAAATATCAGCAAATCAGAAGTAAAAGCAAGCTAGTTTTCCCTTGTCTTTGAAAGGCATCATCAGGCAAGAGTTCTGCTTCCAAAAGATCTGGCACATGGAGGAAATCAGATGAGAATGTGAGCTAGCTGAAAGGATCAAGTCATTCTCTATACCAGTGGTTGCGTACACCTGATCAATCACAACAGTACACAAACAGGTCCACCACACTATGGTAAAGGAAAGAAACTGAAAATAGTGAAGTATCTGGAAATTCAAACATCTGCAGGGAAGAAACTGGACAGACTAAGCCATGTCTAGAGGTATTCTTCATGGCAGCACACACACACATTCTGCAACTTCTGGTATAGAGCACAAGCTTTCCAGCTAGAAAATAAACAGGCTTCCAGTCCTCAGTTTGTTTTCACCCAGATACTGCTGTCAAAACCTGCTTTTGATCACAATTTTCAGCTTGGCAGAAATATTTTACCACTAGTATTTCCTCTTTCTAGCTAGATTTCTATCTTTTTATAAACGAAAGCAGAGATAGGAACACATATGTTAAGCCCCAAGAGTTACTTTCCATTTCTGTGAATTAGCACAGGCATTTTTATACTACTTTGTGATTAAACCAATTGCATTGATACTGTTCCAACTCTTACATGCTGAAAAAAATGTAATTTTCCAGTTCCTTATTGTCTTTTAAAGGGTCAAAGATGATTTATGGTACCGCTAAGATAATTCAGCTACTTCACAATAAATATGATCAAGATAGTTCTGCCCGTATGGATCCCATCATAAAAAACACAAGCCCTACATGCACAAGAGCCCAAAAACCTCAGTGTTCCCTTGCTTGATTGTCCTTATTCACACTACTAGCAAAGCCTCAGGCAGCAGGTTCAGGAGGTGACTAGACCTGCAGAGTGAAGCACAGTGGGCTGCAGGCAGAGGTTGATTTTTAACAAATAAAAAAACCTAGATAATCCCTTTCCCTATACAGAAAACTCCACATAACTCACAAAACTCCCTCAATTAACACATTTCCACCATCAAAATATATGCAACAGATTGCAGCAGCTACTACTGAGCTTATTCCCCAAACATTTTCTGCAGAAATGCTGCCTCTTGATATACACAAAACCCTTTTGCTTATCAGAGTTCAATCTTTTCCGTCATGCAATACTGTAACTTAAACAGACAAACACTGCACTTTGTATTTAATGGCACAGCTACAAATTTAGCCCATGTGAAGTTTCTCCCCTGAGTGTTGTAGTCTGCTCATCAGGGAGGCAGAGTCATCATGTTCACTCTGAAGAAAGCTATTTTATAAAAGCTTTTAACCACTGCATGCAAGATATTTAAGTAACAGCTGAATCCAAAATGAAGAATAGACTGTAAATCCCTCTAGCATGCTCCATGGTGTAGCCCCATTACAAAAGGATGTTGGGAAGGGTTATGTCTCACATTTGGCTTGCCAATGGAATCATTAGATTCTGAAGGAAATCAGACAGACACAGAGCCGAGGAGCAGGACACACACAAAACAATGAATAACAGTTGTTTGTTATAAAAAGCCCAAACAATTGAGGGCAGTCCCAGTTCTTGAACAAACAGCGTTATTGGTATCACGCTCTGATTTGAGAACATTCAGTTCAGCACATCCAGGGGAAGTGAGTACACAGAAGCTGAACAGCATTTTCTTCCTGATCAGCCCGCCAATGGCACATTTCTACAAGGGGCTGCAGAGTAAATTATTGCATACATCCCTAAATTTCAAGGGTCCTTCCTGGCCCTGAAGATATTCCTACTTCTAGAGCAGCATTCAGCAAAACTCTAGTGAATTATACAGACTGAACAGAGGTAGAACAACTGTGCTCATTTACAAAAAAAACTTAGGTGGAAATCAAGTAAGAGAGAGCACTGATGATTTTGTTCAATAGTGTTTAAACAAACCAATTCTCCACACAACGAAAACATATTCCATCCTTAAAGAAAGCTACAGACATATTTGGTAAGTATTGCTGTTGGGATGCCAAATCAAATGGAAGGAATATGAAGTCTGTGAAGCTTAACTGTGAGATGCATGCACTTCTGCATCAGACATTACTACACAGGAGTGGGCCTCTTAAAAACATAAAAATAACAATCAAGATTTATTAGCTAGTTTTCTAGAATTGAAGGTATTAATAAGAGAAAGAGGGATTATGCCAAATCTAAAAACTCAAGCTCAGGATCATGCTTCTCATCTTTCCTTTAGAAAAAACATATGCAGAAATAACCAGAAAGATCCATATTATCAAAGTTGAGTAGGATTCTGTGCAGAGTGCCTGAAGTACAGGTTGTGCCTGAAGCGCTTGAAGTATACCACATCCAGGATCAATGAAAGCGAAGACTACACCACCAGTCTGTTAGATTTCTTGATTAATGTAGCAGCATGTCTTTATCAAAACAGGCTTCCATACAAGTGTAAACCTTCTCTGTGACTGGAAATACTTGCATAATTCTGGAAGCCAAGCACTTACACGTGTATTTACTATCAGGTGTGGAAGCCTCACTTCTGCCACTGTATTCTAATCTCAGTATTAGCACTCCACAAAATGTCTTAATTTTTTTCTCAGCTGTCTACCGAAATAAAATATTAACAGAATTATGAACACACTTCCACCTCTCCATTTTCACCACCAGGAGGCAAGCAATGGTATGGTGAAGTGGCTCACATTTCCCCCTGCCCCCTTCTCTACAAAAACCTACAAGCACACAAGTGGCTCAGCAGGTCATGAGCTCAAATTTTGTACAGATCATATGCTTATTGTGAATTCTGTGGAACACAGTGCTCCTTGAAGAATTGATATTCTGTAAATGAAAATGTATCTACAGACACACACTTGGAAAACACCATAGTCTTTCTCACTGACATACTAACAAAGCTCACTAAAGACGTGTGCCATTCAATTTTCTTCAAAATAACCCCATCAGCTGGGTTTACAGTTTGAAGGTCAAGGTTTAAGGTAATTCATTACCACAGAGCACAGCAAACTGGTACTAAACACAGAGCTGGAATAAACCATAGAAATGTCAATGCAGTTTGTGTAACCTATTATTAAAGACTTCAGAAAAACACTTATCCTGTTTTCATACACACTATTTTAATACAGTTAAAAACATACCTTCCAGGAGTTTTTGCAAGCTAGATCTCATTACATGAATATTTTCAATGCCAACAAACTGGAACCTAATGTTTGAGTAGTTGTCTTCGTTCTCATAGCCCTTCCCAGCAGCTCTGTTTGCCATTGCATTAAGCTTAAAAGAGGAAAATAAAAATACTGAAAAACATTACTTAGAATAAAAATACCAAATTAAGAAACAAAAGTCAAGCAATTTCAATTGAATACATTGGGGAAAAAACACAAGACCACATAGTATAAACAGATTCTAATATACCGTTTGAGGCAAATCAGCTTGAAAGCACTGAAGTGTAAGAAAGAGACAGTATATAAAAAAAAGTAGTAGTCTATATTTAGAACTGACATATCTGAATAATGCATTTAGTAATTTCTATTATCTTTTCCATATTCCTAACTAATAAACCTTTACTTGTGGCCAAGCATTTCTGAGCAAAGACACTACAAACAACTCACCTACAAAGGAAAGAGTAAGACCCAGACCTTTTCAGCTCTTGTGTTCAGACACTTGAGTGAAATTAATACTAATTGAAATGTAGATGGGTCTAAAGAGGAGGGTTACCCACACATTGTAACATAGGTCATAACATAATTCAACTTAATAAAATAAAAAATTCAATTTAATTAGACAGTAATGAAGTCTGATGGTGAGGCACTGGAAAACACTGCCCAGAGAAGTTGTGGATCCTGGAAGTGTTCAAAGGCAGATTGGATAGAGCTCTGAACAACCTGGTCAGAGGGGTTGGAGATGATGTTTAAGACCCCTTCTAACTCAAGCCATTCTACGATGATCTCAAAATGCTACAAGAGAATTTCCCCCACTTCCTCCCTTCTGAGACAGTTTGTACAGATCATTTACACAGAACATAGTACTCTCTTCCATTCCAAAAGAAACCCCATCACAGCTCACTATTTCATGAATTTAATTTCAAAATGTATTTTTAAATGCACCTCTCAAAGTTCAGAAGCATATTCAGTGAATTCTAGCTGACTACTAGGGCAGGTTCGACTTCTTTAAGAAAGCCAGTAATTAAACACCTAGGTTAGAGAGGCTTAACTTTATCTTTAAAACATTTTTGCTCATTACGGACTCATGCTTGAGTCCAAATTTTCCAGAATTACACTACATCCCTGTACTGTAATGTTCCGGAGGAGAGGCTTGTCTGTAGCACCCAGAGTTCCTACCTTCGGCCTGGTGTCCATGACGTACATGTAGCGATTGGAAGGATTTGCTTTGCTGATGGCTTGCAACATGTGCTCATCTTCCAGGCACCTGGCACTGAAACCTGAGAGAGGTTGACTGCATCTGCAAATTGCAGCCTACCAGAGAAAACAAAGAATAAATTAGCATCAGTTTAACACCTGTACTTGAAGCGCTTTGTAAAATCTCAAAAGATGCTGACACAAACTGTTTCATTCACCAGATAGCACCAGCAAACTGGATAAAGTTCAGATGTTCCAACTTTTTAAGTACATCTCTTGGAAACCCTGAAACACAGTACCTACAACTTAAATCTAAAGGTTCATCAAAACAATTTTTCAGATTCATCTACATGGGCAAGGTATCAGTTTACATAATGGACATAAAAATTCACAAAAGTACAGGCTGGAAAAATTACGTTTTAGGAAAGCAAGCTACTCCCTTAATATGGAATGAATCATGTGTGGTTTTACTACTGCAGGCATGATTGTATTACTGCAAGTGCAATTTGTTATCATCTAATGTAACTTTTGTAATGTAATTTTCAATGATATGTTGTATTTCAGAAGGTATCAGGTACATCTTCCAATGCTCAAATAATAATGTAATTATGTTCAAATCCATCTAGTAGCTTCACATTCATCAGTTATATTCTTTAATTCAGCAAGGTGACAGTCCTCCTTCCACAGCTGAGACAGGTACATGCTGCTTTACACCACCCTCTGCAAAATCTTACTTCCTACTCTGTAGGATTTTTTTACCTTGCAACTAACTCCTTGAAGAACCAATTCTATTATTTTGTTGGTTCATCATTGTTTTTGCTTGGGTTTTTTTCCCACCATTTTGACCTAACATTTTATTCCTGATATATAAAGGAAGACAGATCCCTTAACAGAAAGCTATCTTCAGTTGCCTTAACGTTAGTTTCTGAAAACTTTAGGAGATTCAACTGATTATCAACTGATCACTTAAGGATTTATTTTAAGCTGGTTAGGCTTACTCAGCATCCTGTGAGGCACCACTTATGTCAGCTGTATTCAGGGTTATCCTGAGTCACACCCTTGTCGTACAAGTCACTGTGCTTGAACCTCCTTACCAACCCTTGAACTACTGCCAAGTGTTGAGAAATACTTTTCAGTACGTTTACAGAAAAAGGAAGTCACACTATACCTCTTTATTTTTATGATAATATGACAACACTGGGAATCTTCCTTTGCTTCTGAACTTGGAGCTACCAACAATTATGGGCTTGCTTGCAGTTCTGGGAACATAAAGTTCTCTAGGATAGGTTTCACAAATCTGAAAGACACAGATACACAGAAAAGATTTTATGGGCAAGGCACAAAGTGTATCCTAGTTTTATTGTATTCAATTTGAAAGATGTGAGTTAAGACACAAAGGATAAACACTACCATGTTTCTTTATATACATGTAATAACTCAGAGAAGACAAGCCATGGATAAAGCAGTACAAACTGGTATCCAAGTTACACAGCCAAGCTGATATCACCATACCAGCATTCACTCTCAAGAATGCAACCCTGCAGTAGAAATGCCAAGAATGGGTTTCAAACAAAGCACTGAAATAATTTCCTTCATTTTTTAATATTTGCAGGCTAAAAAGTAAGATGAAATCTAATCTCAGAATCAGTCGCACCACCACAACCAGCTCTGCAAATGCTAAAGTAGAATCCTGCTCAGCTGAGAGATAACAAAGCTGCAGAGCACCAGAATCACTGGGGCTGGGCTCCAAACAGGTACGTATACTCTCGAAACAATCCCAAAGAACCCAGGCATCCGTGCACACTCACTCTCTCAATGAGGCCTTGGGAAAAACTTCAATTAGGAAGTTGTGAGAATGCACACCGGTGAAGAAGTTAGCTCTCTCTCCCTGCAAGTTTTTGCTTATCTTGCAAGTCAAGTGATTTCACAGCATTAGCCTGTTTTCTATAGGCTTCATCAGAGGATAAAGCAGAAACAGATGCAGAGCAGAATGTGCTTCCATTCCAACACTCACCTTGTAATCACGATTTGCGTCAGACAACTGCCAGTAAGCATTTGGCACTCCCATTCTCTTATATTCTTCTGCTAGATCAATAAGCTGCCAACCTTTGACTTGCTCAGACTCATTTTGTTTTGGATTATATGAAAATGCATAAAGTTCTTCATATTTTGCTAAAAGGTAAAGAATATGTTATGGAGAGAAAGTCTCAGGCTTCAAGATGCACAGAAACAAGACTAAATAATAGATACTTGACACACCTGAAATAGCTATTCTGCAACTATCCTACAGTTAACTGACACAAGTACAGATACTTAGTCAGAGGTAGGTTATGAAAGTTTTCCTGAGTGTGCTTGACCTATTTCAGAAGAGACATTTCTAAAGCCATAAGGGTCACAAAATGAAGACTGACAAGGCAAAAGGCAGAAGTATTAAAAGACTTCACAGGAACTGAAAGAACGATTTCCGGAGGTAAGAACTGGAATTTACATCTACTGACCTTAAAAACAGTAAGTTTTTTAAGTTTCCCTTAAAAAAGAAAAGCTTTCAAAAACTTTGTTTTTCCTAGTATGATATTTAATTATGACAAATGACATTTTGAACTGTTCTAAACACAAAGCAGAAAATACAAAAGATGATACTAAGTGACAGAAGTCTCTTTTAAACTTTTGAACTGGTAATGTTACTCTAGCATCAAAATTTCAGCTTTATTTTTGAAACTGCATGAAATTAGTAACAACTGATTTGCTTAGTGGGTTTTTTATCTATGGAACACACAATTAAGAAAGACTATACACATTTATATTCATAATCTCAGGAATAACACTAGAAATGCAAAAAAAAAAAAAGGGGGGATCTCTCATTCTGTTAAGGAACATCAGTGACATATAAAAGCCAGACAACACAGCTTCTGAATTTTTATGCAGATTAATATTTAATAAAAAAATATTTATATACCAAATCCATGTAAGACTTTACATAACCTGTGTTTAAAAAAAATAAATAAAAGAGACATGGATTTACACACACACATACCCCTCAACTTGTTATGCATGCATATACTGCAAAGTCTTTTACAGCTCTAAGTACTACCTGTTCTTGACAGCTGAAGCAAAGAATTATAAATGTCATGACAATCTCTCTCTCTGGGTACAACAAAGTGAACTATCCTGAAGTTCTTGCACTGGATGACAAGGGGGCAGCCAGAAGTAGTCAAGGGAAGTTTTTCCACTGCAGCAATGTGATGATGTAGTATCTGTGATACACAAAAACTCACAGAGTAAGCATGCTGATGAAAAATAAGAACAGCAGACTACTTAGATCAGCAGATGTAAGACACATTAAGCAATGCTGAATATGGATTTTGACTAATTTTGTCAGTCAGTTATAAAAATAAATAACATTTAGAAGCAGAACTTCAAGAACGCCATTTTGATCAGGGTACTAAAATTTATAAACATTTATTCTCTTCTGTCATTTTGAAGTGTTACCTAATGTTTGTAAGAAACACTAAATATCCTTTTAAATGCAAAAGTGAGATATAAAACTCCACTCTGGTTGTTCAGCTTTCTTTTAACTTGGTTAACTGACAGGCTTATATCTCATTAGGCAGTGTCCAGACAAGGTACCTATTTTTCTTAAGGATCTACAGGAACATACTTCAGACTTTTCAGATAAAATAAAGCAAGTAAGGGAAAAGAATTCAATGTATGAAAGATACAGAAGCTCCTGAAGATTTCAGAGTTCCAGTGTTTACCATCTACAGAAGGAATAGGAGATAAGAAAAACATCTCCTATATTACCTACTGTATTAGATAAACATGACAGTTTCTCAGATAAATGTTTATGACCACTTTAACAGAACTGTCACAGCAATGGACATAAAAAAGTCATCCACAAATTTATCTGTGTGGCAAATCTATACAAGATTTAGGT
Source organism: Orthonyx spaldingii (assembly GCA_013397795.1). Taxonomy (NCBI): domain Eukaryota; kingdom Metazoa; phylum Chordata; class Aves; order Passeriformes; family Orthonychidae; genus Orthonyx; species Orthonyx spaldingii. The sequence continues at coordinate 1,857,062 of VZTJ01002354.1, read as the reverse complement.
AAATACATAGAAAGGAACAGCTGTTCAACTGCAGGAAGAAAGGCACAGATACATTACCTCAATTAAACAAGATGTTCTTGATAGAATTTCAATTACCTCACTGAAGCAATCAAATCCTCTTAAACATTGATCAGAATTTGACAGGCATCTGAAAATTATGCTGCCAAATATGCATTTACAGAGAGACTATCTTGGAGACATCATGATAATTATACTTGGTACTCGCATTATCATCAGAAATGTAGTACTTGGAGTATAGGTTCAATTTCCCCAAATTGAAACCTTTTAAAGTAGTGCATAGGGAGATGCAAGCAAGTAATGCTTCTGAATTGTGTTCTGTCCAAAAACCCATTTTGTATGAAAGGATAATAGTTTGGTTTGCAAAAAGTTGTATGTTGTATCCAAGAACAAATAACAGAAAAATAAATTTTCTTAAAAGCACAGCAAGGCACTTAGATAACCAGGATACATGATTGAGGGTAATCCAAAAAATACACCTACAGAAAAAAACAAAATTAGCCACAGCCAGGGAGATGATATTTCATCCTGGAGGATGGAAGACTTAAGGCACTAACTCAAGTCAGGTGGCTGGGCTGCAGTGGGAGCCGCTACTTGATGTCCGTATGTGTGCCATCAGGGCATGGAGCATAAAAACTAATAAGAATTACTGTACTAGCCAGCTTTGACTGCACAACGCTGGCACTGGTCAACAAGAAGCTGCAGCCCCATCTGAAACCTCTTATTCCAGAGATGAATACTTGTGAAGAAACAGCTGCTTACTGCTCTAAAAAAGTGCATGTTATCTTCAATTTTCCACCAAACCTGAGAGTTTATGGTTTTTGCTATCCCATTTAACCTAGACAGAATCTAATTACAAGGTAAGTTAACTCTGAAATTTTAAACCTGATGCTTAACTTACATATCAGTCTCCCACTCCTTCCTCAGAATTATGGCGCAAGTCAGTTATTTAAAGAAAACCACCACATATGCATTCACAAATCCAAGTGAAGGCTACAGAAGAAATTACAGCAGCTTGAGGAAAAGTTGAAATTTTCAACATGACCTGATTTCAACTGCAGCAATGTCACACAAGAGTATAATCTGTGAATCATTAACTTATTATGATATCACGAAGGAGGAGAGTAGAGGGAACACCTAAGAATGTTTTAGTAAACAAATTCAACTTTAGATCAGGAAGAACAAATGCATCTGGAGAACCCATGGCTTTGAGCCACATGCATTCATTATCCTTACCCAGGTCTCTCTCTGGCTTGAATCTATGAATAACAGATGAGTTGCTGTAAGGTACAGAGTTCCCGTCAATGACTTATTGCTCGTGCTGAACCTATCCAGTAACTTCACTTGCTCTACCTGTAACAAGAAAGAGGAGGGGGGAATAAAACTTAATTTTGTATTTTTGCAGAAATTAAAATCCTAACTTAGCAAAAGCTTTGTCAGTTTGTGCAATAATTTTGAAAATGGTAGGAAACATAACACAGCACATACAAGGTTATTCGGGCCAAACTATAGTGGTCACAAGCTTTGAGAAGACAAACTAGTTAAAATATTCTGTTTCAATACAAAAGTATTGAGTTTTTTAAGTTTCAGTTTTTTAAAAAATAAGAATTATTAATTACTAAGCTTTTAGGCTGCTTCCCCAAAATACAGCAGACACACAGTAACAATTTCCTGTTATCGAGATGCCAGGATTGAATTAACAGCTGATCTCAGCAACATGCTTTATTGGCTGTCTGCAGACTCTAAGCCATAAAGATTATGCTCTCCTGACTTCAATTTTAGCTATGTACTGTCTTTTATAAATTCCCCAACTTCAAAAATCTATATTATTATAAATTCCCCAGCTTCAAAAATCTATATTATTATAACCTTGCCTCACAGTCAAAATACATTCTTAATGAAATGTAAGCATTACACTAATAATTACAAAAAACTCCTAGAAATTCAAGGGTTGTGTTGGCATTAGAAGCAAATAATTCAGACTTGAGCCTTGCAAGGGTCAACAACTCCTTCTGGTATTCCATCAACGTTGTTATCTCAACCCTATGGAAAACATGTCAAAAGAAAAATTATTTCTAGATAGCCTGCATTTTATCTGTTCCTCCTCACTTCATGGGCTCCACAGAGTGCTTTATTTGAAACAAACATTACAGGATTCTTTGTGTGCAAGGACAGGAAAGGAGTGTGGCTTATCTCCACGCATTCCTCTATTTCTTGGCAGCACTTTCTCATTAATGCCAAGTTAAAGCTCTGTGCTACCATTAAATGCATGGCAGAACTCCACAGATTTCCACACCAGCAAGGCTAGCACCCAGAGGAAGCAACAAGGAGAGCCCACATCTACTGTACTGATGTTAGGCCATTTTTAATTCCTACGTGCAAATGTCTTTACCTACTAAGAGCACATACAAAACAAAAAAAACCTACCAGGTATTTCTTGTGATCTAGAAAGGCCTCATTTTGGTTTTGAAAGTTACAAAAACAACTTAATGAATACAAAATAGAATGAAGGGAACACAAATATATACTAGAAGTCAGCACTATGATAATATTCTAGATTTCAGTTTAGAAAGCAAAACAATTGGAAATTACACTCATCAGTACCTCAAAATACATTATGCTGAAACCACCAAGGTATCAGTCCTCAGGTATAAGGTAATATAAGTGAATATACCACAGCCAAAACACAGAATTTATACTGGGCAGATCTGCAGCAATAATTGCTCAGGTACTTGGCACTGCACCTCCCCAGCAAACTGAGAAGTGCACCGAAACTGCTCCAGCTTTGTTTCAGCAACACAACCCACAAAACCCTGGCATGCCAGGTTTCCTTCTCCTCCCTGTAACAAGGCAGCTTTTCTCAAAGCTGTATTTCTACGTTAGATGAGGACAGGCATTGGTGCTCCAACTTCCACTTACACAGGTAAAGTCTTCAAGAATTCTGAAAGCTAAGTCTATTAGATATACTTTTCTTAAAGACAACTGAAATGTTCTTTAGATTCAGCCTCCACAGATGACATATCCATTTAAACTTGACTCAAGCCAGCTTAAACGGGTACTCAGCTTATTATGACCTTTTTTCTTTTGCCATTTAGTTTGATTTAGCAGTCAAACTAAGCAACACTTTCCATCTCCAGTATAAAATCCAGCAGTATTTTCACTAAAACGGATTTGATTTCAAATATGCAAACAGATGAAGAATTTTCAGTCTTTTCTACTACATTTTGCTTTAAAATATCCTTAAGGATACTTTAAAGATTCATTGCAAAACCACATATTCTTAATTTCACCATCACATTTAATAAACTGAGTTTTATCATTTGTTGCTACTTAAGTATAAAACTCTCAGAAGTAATTTTAAGTTGACCTCACTTCCTTATTCAACATAAATCTATTGGACAATTTAATTTCACAAAAGTTAAACTTAATTTCAGGTATCTGTGCTGACAGTTCTAAGAAAATTCTAACTTCAACATTTCTAGCAAACTGAAATTGGAGGAGGATAAAACCTATCCCCTATAGCTGGGGATAACAGCTGCCCTGCACAGCAGTTAATTTATGCAAGACTGCCCTTTTATTTCAAGTTTATTTCACTATGACTTTAATGGACTGAATTGAAAAAACAGGTACGCTGTCAGATTAGAAAAAGCAGGGATGTCTCAGAACAGTTCATAAGATCCAACTTGAACCTACACACAAACGGAACTTTTAAGACCCACAGTGCAGGTTATACTTTACTTTTCTTGCTTCCTATACCTGTAATGCTTGCCTATATGCATTTTAATCCATCTAGATATTTGATAAACAGCTTACAAAAACCTAAGCGAGTGACACAGTTGTAACAAAAAAAAAATTTCTAACCATTAAATTGATTTTTTAGAATGTATATTTTTTGGTATGAATTATAAAGATAATTGCTTCAAGTAATAAGTCTTGTATCTTTCAAATTGTGTTCAGAGCTCATTTCTCTCTTCAGTTATATTGTTATATGAAGTATTTTTTTCCCTAGCAGGGCTCCAAAAACATGCAGAAACACAATCTGATGCAAGGAAGTCAGCAACCTGCAGCCTTTATAGCCTCAATTTCAGGTCTGAAACTTAAACAGCCACTCTGATCATCAAAATTCGTTGGCTTTAGTCTAGCTTTCATTCCAAAATCAGCTACTAACTGTAACAATACAATATTAAGTTTCCAAACAAGGACTTTCAAGTTTATAAATAAACAGGCAGATAAAGAAACTTTATCTCCTACCTGTCAGCGTGGTGCAAAACTAATAAAGTGTCACTAACAGTAGTTTCATAGGAGACCTTCCTTCTGTTTCACATACACACATGTATATGAAAAATAAAAGTAGCTACACAGATTTATACACAAGTTATGTAAGCTATTACTCAAAAAATTTAAAGGCCTGTTCATTTACGTAATTATTGGTTATAAATCTATTCTTTGGACAGAAATATGAACACTCTTTTTCTAAACATACCTATAAATCTACTTTAAAATCAGACTACCAGGTTCAGGAATTAATCACTTGACAATTTCCAGGACCCAACAGACAGGGGGAGTCTCTTCAGCAACCTCTGTAGTTAGGGATGACGAGCAAGGTGAGAAAAGTATTGTTAGAATTTAATTCTATAAAAGCTGTGACTTAAAAACTTAAAAATTAGTCACAACAAGAAGAAAGACCTTGCTTTTGCACTTTCGTTATACAAAGAAGACTAACATACTAATAGTAGGAAAAAAAAGTCAGAGAAATCTAAAATGTCAACTGCAGCTTAGCTGATATTAATTTTAATAGCCTAATACATTACACATGCACCGACAGCCTGCGTATTTACCAACACACACTGGAGTCTTCAAAAAGGAAGGAACAAATCAGTTGTTCTCACAACCGATTTGCTTTCAAAACTAGAAAAAGCTGCACGGAACCATATACAGAGCACACAAAACAACTGCAATCCCCTCCCAGCTCGCTTCTCCCGCTCCCCACTCCACCACAAAACCTTCCACACCAGAATTATCAGCGTCTCCCCCTTATTACAGACACGGGGCCACAACAGAGCAGCACGCCCCGAGCCCTCCACCCCTTCCAGCGGCACGGGCCGCTCCAGACCCCCTGGCGGGCATGCACCGGCCACAAAACAGCAGGAGGCAGGGAGGGAAAACAACAACGCCCTCGCCCGCAGCGGGCGCGCCGGGCTGGGCGGGCCCTCCCGGCCCCACAGCTACCGCGGCTGCCGTGCCGCAGCGGCGGGAGTACCTTGGTGGTGCGGATGTGCTCCATGGCTGTGCCGCTCGGCCGCCGCCGCCTCCCGGCCGCCGCCGCCACAGAGCCGGGCCGGGCCGGCGGCCGCTCCGCCAGCGCTTCCGGCAAGGG